>PVJS01006706.1:0-58771 GCA_004027185.1 Glis glis
ACACACACACACACACACACACACACACACACACACATTATCCCTCAATCTTGATGAGGTTTTAAGCTTTAATAATTTTAGAAGTATAAATGGTACAAGCATTTAAACAGCAGTATTTGAAGGCTGAATTATTTAGGTTCTTTTACACTTATTTGGTTTTGTAAATGTTGAGTGATATAGTTTTAATTTTAGCTCTGTGTTTCAGTCAACACTTGCCATAGTGTATATATGTAAACAAAGCAAAGATGAAGACACACATAGCAACAAGGCATGAGGTTCTAGCTGGATTTTACAATTTCCTTGTATCCAGTCCTTATTCCTTGTCTCTCTGCCACCATTTCTGGTTTGGCTGTTGTTATTCCTTGTCCTCTAACTGTTTGGGTGACCCAAATGTTATTCTTGAAATGTTCCTGGTGGTATCAGCATTAGCATCGGCAGCAAGGGCAGTGACAGAAGTACTAATAATGCCACAGAATGTATAGGAACAACCCGTTCCACTTGATAATCAAGATCTGTCATCACAGACATTTAACTTCCATTCTGTCACTGGTATAAGCAGTCCAAAATGGCTCAGTGGACTTCTCGATTTCCAGTTGAACAGAAACAGTTTTGTGAAAACTAAACTCATTAATCCAACAGAGTTCGGTTACACCAATGGGAAACAAAGTTTTTGTTTTGTACTGGAGATTGAACCTAGGTATGTTCTACCTCTGAGCTACATCACTAAACCTTTTTTTATTTTGAAATAGGGTCACTCTTGCTGAGTTGCTGAGGGTCTCGCTAAATTGCTGAGGCTGGCCTTGAATCCGCAATCCTCCTGTCTCAGCTTCCCAATTACTGGGGCTACATGTTTGTGCCACCACCACCACTGGCTGGGAAATGAAGTTTTTATTGGGTGCATCATTGAGGTAACAGGGAAGGACCTACCATCACTCCAACCTCTAGTTCCCAGACCCTTGTTTCCTGGCTTTCATAGAAACAGCCGTTTATCTTCTGCTGCTGTCGGTTGCTATGAGGATACACTGCATCGTGTCAGATGGCCCTTTACACTTGCAAGTTTTCATTTGTGTGTTTGAGCTTTGTTTGTCCTCCCAACAGGCAACGGACTGTGTCTCCAATAAACCACTTGCAGGATTTCATCTGGACGGTAGCTTCTGGATGATGTGGTACATGGTAAGACCAGGAAGTCTCGTGGATAGGAGTCATTCGTTTTGCTGTAAAATGAGCTCTTTGGTCAGAAGCCATATTGTGTGGGACACCACAAAAGAGAATAAGGTATTTAGTAAATATGCAGGTGGTGATATTGGCAGTAGCACTGTGGGGGAGGAAATACAAATTCAGATCCAACGTGTCTTTTCCAAAGGCAAAATCTTCTCCCTTTCCAGGATGGCAGAGGTCCAGTATACTCATTCTGCTGCTGAACGGCTCACTAGTTCTGCTAGGAAGTGGAGCTGCATTGAGGCCTCAGATTTGGTCAGCACTATTGGTTGGTTAACCATTTAGCTGTGGCAGTTGCCATATGAGTTTTGTGAAGGAAAGAAAAACATTCTTTAGTTGTTCAGACTCCATGCTTATGGCCATTTTATTTGAGTCCAATGATAAAGCATGGGAATGAATAAAAAAATGAAACCAAATTTGCTTGCACAAAATGGGTTGTTCCAACAGTATTGAGAACTTTCCTTCTCTGAAATGCTTTTGTGAACATTCCCTATACTTTCCCCAGACATCCTTGTCACCAAGCCTCCTATCTTTCTCCATTCAAGCCTGTATTCACCCAGCTTTTTCATTAGTCTTTGCTCATGAATCAGTATACATCTGTACCTCTGGCCATTTTCCCTTCAAGATAAAGTTAAAAATGCGATGCAATTCTTAAATTTCTATCTGTTGAAAGGACTTTTATCTCAGCCTTCCAATGACACTCCTAAATGGAGCTATAATGAAGTTACAGGTCCCTTTGAGCTGGTGACAGCCTATGATCTAGAACTATCTCTAACCTAGTCCAGAAACTTTTTCTGCCCCAGACACCAGGCCATAGGGAGCTGCTGTCCCATGCATCCATTGATTAGAATTTAAGTAAAGGTGACAATGATGTAGGAGTAGATGCTTTGGGATTCTCAGCTACATGCTCATGCAATGTATTTGAGCTTTCATGAGCCATTTGGGCCTGATTTCATTTATATATCACTTCTACTTGATCATAAAGTGGTACTGGGCATAGTGAACTTTATGGAGGTAATTGCAGATTGTGATTAGAGAGGCAGAAAACATGGTAAATGTATAATCTATAGTGAGTCATATAGTTCCTCTAAGATCCATAACACAAGGGACCATTTGTAAAAGGAAAGCAGTTAATTGTGAAGGCAAGTTCTTTGCTTAAAATCCTTACAGATGCATGCTAACATACACCCTCAGGGTTTTTCAGACCTGCTAAAGAGTAACAGTCTTCCACAGATATCTTGAGCACGTTTTCAATCTGCTGGATCATAAATTCTAAGTGGTAAGCAGCATGCACTGTAGTCCAAACCAACTGTAGCACTTTATTTTCTTTTGGACTCCATTCAAAACTAGCAGATTTATGCCTCACTTGGTAAGTGGATCAGAGAATCTTGGAATGTTGTATATATCGACTCCAGAATCAAAAGTCCAACCCAAACTATGACTCTTTCTCATGATGGTAGTATAAGGAGTGGTAACTTTTTCCCCCTAAATAGTATATCTTAACATTCCCTCTATATCCTATGGAACACCAAAACCTTTTTTCTCTACTCTTTGGTACCCATGTGTTTTAAAAAGGCATGTATAGTTCTTGGTACTTCTTCTCAAGACCTAGTTGTCATGATATCATCAATATGGTGGATAAACATGATGTTCTGTATGATAGTTCCCTATAGAAAGTATTATGACAGAGAGAAAGACCTGATATAATCCTGAGGTAAGATGATGAAGATGTACTGCTGTCTCTGACAAATGAAAGCAAATTGTTCTCCTTTCGTCTTTGCTAATTACAATAAAGGAAATAAAATGTTCCAGACAAATAGCTATACACTGGATACTGGGGACTAAATTGATTTACTCCAGTAGAGATACTACATCTGGAACAGCAACTGATTAGTCATCAGCTGACTAATTTCATGACAGTGAATTCATATTCTAAAAGATCCATATGTCTTCTGCACAAAGCAAAATAGATGAGTTAAACAGGAAGGTGATTTGAAAGATTCACCCTGAATTTTTGAAATATGTGATAGTGGCAAATAGTAATTGCCCGTGATTTGACATTTTTTTCATTTGTGGTTTTGCTCAAGAGGAGCACTTCTTTAGCTCCCATTTCTCCTTCCTACTAGAGTGGCTCTCCTCAGTAGGTCAGAAAGCAAATCTGGGGACCCTGTCATTTGCTGAATATGTCTATTACAACTTCATAGACATTAAGTTGGCTTCTGTCCTTTTGTTGGCCAAGACATAAGACATTAAGTTTTGCCCAATATCTTCTGATACCTTGTGGTTATAATCAGATAAATATAACCATGGGTAGTAGAAGGACATTGGCCAAAATTCCATTTATTGCCTGATCTCAATAAGACCAAACTCACTCTGGCATTTTAAAGCCATGCATATTAGTGTCACTTCCAGAACAATGTCCAGAAATCCTTTAGAAATCTGTATCATTCCCATGGTTCAGTGCACAGTCATCCTGGTAAATTGCCTCTGATCACTTTATGGAAGACTAAAAGGAATATTTGCAATATCTACTGGTAAGAATTTTGTTGCAATCTTCCTGAAGGGAAACTGCCCTTTCTTCATCAAAAGGTTCTAGATGTGTGAACTAGATTAAATTCTGGAGCTGAGTGAGAGACTGTGATGCTTCATTGCAGTGAATCAATTCAGATAGCAATCACTGAACCTAGAGTTTTTGTTTACTTTTTGCTGATCTGGGTATCCAACCCAGGGCTTCACACATGCTAGACAAACACTCTACCACTGAGCTATACCCCCAATCAATAGAATTGTTTTTTAATCAAGTATCCAGATCAAATATATCTTACATAAATGGAGTAAAATTTTAGCAGATTACTCAACTATCAAGTTAGACTTTCTCAGTCAAGTTGCTCTGCTCCACCCTTCTGCAGTTTATAGTAATTATACCTCCTGTTTCCAGCCATTTAGTGTTGTTACTTGGCTTCTGCCATTCTGAAATCCTTTGTTCCTCTAAAACCAGGGACTCGATTTCAGAGGCACAATCTGTCAGCTTCCCCAGCCTGCAAAGAACAGCCACCACTCTGCTTCCCAACAATGCTGGATCTACCTTCATGGGTATTACAGAAGATTCAGTGAAAATTACTCTAAAATGTAAGTTTACTTTCAGAAATGCCTTGTATCCAAAACAAGTGCTTAAAAGTGCGTTAACAACTCTTAAAATTCATGTATATACAATTCACGTATACAATTCATGTATATATATAATTTAAGACTGCAAGAGTTCTTACATTCAGCAGCTCCTTCACTCCCAAAATGCTTTCTGCCCCTTGAAGGACTAAGGTGTCCAAATTGCTTGGAAATAATTCCAACCTGAAGACACATCTACAAATCTCTCAAGTAAAAAGTATGGATGAGGGACATCCAGATTAATGTCTGGAATTTCACTGTAAATTCTCTCATAACCTCTTTTCATTTGGGGAAGGGAGCACTCTCAGCCCCCTCAGGAATACAGTAAGAGGATATATGTGAGTTTCCCATTATAAATCCTCTTCAACATTCCTATTTATGCTTTGAGATCCACTAGTATACATTATACTGAGGAAGTCCCAAGACTTCAGCCTTACTGAAGTCACTGCTGCTATGCTCAGACTTAAGTCAATAGACTGAGTAAATGTTGTAGCTAATCCCAGCTGCTCGAGGTAACAAGGTCCCTCCAGAATCTTTGATAAGGCGCCCATATCAATAATCCACCCTAGCACATGTGTTCTTGTTGTTGTTTTTCCCTTTAGAATCATTCCTACTCACATTTTTCCCTTGGTTTCTGTGAATATAAATTTGGAATATACTGCTTTAATCATGTGCCATCTCTTCTGGCTTTTGTAATCACTTCCTATTTCTGGGCTCATCCTCTATGTTTCTGGAAGCAATGAGAAATAATGGAGATAGATGGGTCTTGAATAAAACTGGCATTGCCTTATGAAGGTCACTTCATTGAGGTCATTTAGAATCTATAGACAAAGGAAGGGCACTGTACCCAACAGGGAGAATGAGCTGTTTCTGGGAGAAGAGTAAGGATCAGTGGGGGTAGGCAGTTTAAATTTCTCACATTTCATTCCAGTTCCTAGAATTATACTCCTCCCAATTAATATCCCAACCTTTTACCTAAAAGACCTAGTATAACTAAGAATTTAATTTACCTTTTAAGTTTGTAGCCCACACAATCAAACCTTATTTCTAGTTTTTTTTAACTGGTAACTCTATATCTGCATACTACCAAAAAATATGTTTTTCAGAACCTTCATAAAAGATTCTGCTACTCATCAAAGATGGTGCAATGAGCTTATCTTTTTCTTTCTGTAAACTCTCCAAAACCTTGTCTTTGGTGAGCATTTTATTTCCTTCAAGTACATGTTTGCTGCTGCTTTCTTTCATCTATCAGTATCCTATTTTCTTCTGAGGATAAGGTCCAGTATGGACTTCCAATCTCAGATTCCCATCTGTAAGAGTCTGTTTCCTGATTCACATTTTTAATTTTTTTTGTTATTATCTAGTGTATCAGCCAGGGTTTGGTCAGAAAGACAGAAGACGTGCTAAGTATTGTAAGTAGGAAGAAAATTAAGATAGGGAGTTAAAACTTAACAAAACAATTTGAACATCTGAGCTGGAAGAAGCAGCAAAGATCTTCTAGGTTCAAGAAATCAAAAGTAAGTAATTACAAGGAACCTCTGCTAATTTCCTCAGCTGCCTTCAGCACCGAAGTGGGTGATTCAACCAGGAAACAGAAAGCGCTGGCACAATCTCCATCTGTTCTAGTATAATGCTGCAAATTCATCTAGTGATGCTCATCCAGTAATGGCATTTCCTTCTCTTTCTTCTGGGAGACCATTCTCCATCGGTCTCTCACATTTCTGTACATCTTCCAAATGAAGACACTCACTGCATTAATTCTAGATTTTTTTCCAGAAAATAGCTTTGGAAGGTAGAGATAACATTTCCTTATAAGGCCAAGGCCATTTAGATACTATTGGCCTTACTATTTATTATTCATTTAAAATAATTCAGGTACCCTTAGGCTCCTGTAATTCACCCACTCTATTTTTATGTTTCAGCCACACCTCTTTATATTGTCCTATGGGATTTAGGTTTTACAAAAACAGTGAAAATACTTATCTTTAGTATTTCCTGTTGCTCTGAAAAGTAGTCTTCCATCTCTAGCCCAAGAGTTTCATGTCTTCTGCAAGCTTCTGTAAAATAGTGGAAGATTAACTTGTCAATTTGCAAGAAGTGAAGAACTTTTCAGTTCTGGACATTAAATTTCATATCTTATAGGAAGACTTTTGATTGCTATAATAAAGAAAAATAACACAAAAGAAGAAAATATAGACGTTGGCTTCCCAGTCCCCCTTTAAAAAATCATTCTTTAGCTCTTTTATTAATAATAATATAAAAGTGCTTTAAGCTTTGTTTTCTAGTTAATTTTCATACCTCATTAATTTGTCTCATTAAAAATTCTCACTTTGAACAATAAATTCTTAATCTCTAATTGGCTGTCAGTTTAAAATTATGAGCAAAAGCATACATTGTCTCTATTCATATGAATTTTTTTTTTGTGTGTGGTACCAGGGATGGAACCCAGGGGCGTTCTACCTCTGAGCTACACCTCCGGCCCTATTTTTTATATTTTACTTTGAAACCAGGTCTCACAAAGTTGTGGAGGGCCTCACTAAGTAGCTGAGGCTGGCCGCGAACCCGGATCCTCCGGTCTCCGCCTTCCAAGTACTGGGATTACAAGTGTGTGCCACCACACCCGGCCATCTGAAATTTTTGTTATTGTTTTTCCCAACTCAAGTTGAAAGTTTTACATATTTTAAAACTGTAACTTTAGTTACATTTCATTTTTTCCTTGAAGTATTCTTATTTTATAAGTTTCCAACATATTTGTCTTATATAATCTGGTTTCTACTTTGAAACAATAGTTTTTTTTAAAAAATCAAAAGTTATTTTATTTCTTTTTTTATTGGTGCATTGTAATCATATGGGTTTCAGGGTGGTAGAAGTATACATGCACACATCTGTCAATTAGCCCTCCCCCAATTCCCATCCCCATTCCCTCCCCCTTCCCTGCTTCTCATGCTCAGCATAGTAGTTGACTTTGATAAGTTTGTATATGTACATCCGTTTAAAGAAAGTGTTTTAATACATCTTCCCTTTAACTCATATTTGAAGGGTATTTGTAAAAGGTTATGTCGGATGTAGAATAGAGATCAGATTCTCTGAAAGAAATGCAAACTACATGTATGAATAAAAGCGAATTTGTTCAATGCATAGTATAAATCAAAATACATAATATGTTGAGGATAGATATTGCTTTTAGATCTTTTTTCTAGCCCTAGATCTGTAAGATATCTTTAAGTTGCTACAAAATTTCTAAAAGGCAACTTGGCGGCACAAATAACAAACAGTTTAAAAATTTTATATCAATTGATCTAAAAATTCTATTTCTAATATTATAAGTAAATAATTTTACATGTTGGAAAAATTATTCAAGAGAATTGTCATTGTTAGGGTTATTTTATTAGCAAAAAACTAGAAACAACCCCTATTACCCATTAATAGTTAACTTGACTGAAAAATATTGATAAATGCACATATTTAAATACTGTGCAGCATTGTGAATGAAGACTTAAATATATACTAACAAGGAATTGAAAAAAGTATTTGTGATAGAGGATTGAGTTATATGAAAGTAGGTTTTGTTTTACTTTACAACTAAAATGGGTACATATTTTGTAGTTTTATATGTATAAGAATTATGATGACTTTACAGCAACATGGTATTGTTTTTCTGAATGTTTTGATTATGGATTAATTTAATTTTCTTCTTTTGTTTTTTATTAATTGTTCTCTAATGGATGTCTTATGTGTGCAATGTTAACAATATTATCAAAAGTTACCTCTTTCTTTTTTCTTTGTTTTCAACAAGAAGTTTCTAGCTGCTACATTTGGAGACAGAAAGCAGTTTTTAAAAAGTAGTTAAAAGAGATGGAATAAGTGGATTAGAAATGTTTATAAAAACCTGCAAAAGCCTCACAAGTTGAGAATTTTGTTAAAAAAAAACTTTGTACAAGCAAACCACAAGATCACATCACAAGCAAGCTCTTCCATGACACACCATATTAAGTAATCTAAAATTCCTTGAGGGTACTAAAGGAGTTGTATTTAAAAATGTTTTACTTTTAACTCAATTAGTGCTAAATTATAATTATGGTGGGAAAAGTTGGATCATGGTAATTCTTAGTACTAAACTTAAAGGAAAAGAATAACAGTATGGGAAATAGAATCATAGTTTTTTCTGGTTATATATAGACTTTGACATAAAAATAATCATTTATATAGACTGTGACTTAAAAAATAGTCAGAAGAAGCCTCTGTTGCTAAATAGAGCTGCTAATCTAGGATATACAGGTAAAAAATGGCTTAGATGCTGGCTTTTTGAAGGACAGCTTTCCTGTTTTCATAAAAATTCAGGAAACATTATGAAGTCACCATTTTCAATGAGAGTACCTAAAAGTCTGGGGCTTTAACCTTTGCACTTTGATCTTCCTAAGGCATCATTTCCTAGAATCCTACTCTTGGGTCTTACCAGATCAAATTCCCCTGGCACCAATCCATATATCAGGAGCATTATAAACTTTCACATGCATCCAACATTCTCTA
The DNA here is from genome assembly GCA_004027185.1 of Glis glis. Taxonomy (NCBI): domain Eukaryota; kingdom Metazoa; phylum Chordata; class Mammalia; order Rodentia; family Gliridae; genus Glis; species Glis glis. Next base: position 8,914 of record PVJS01006706.1, read on the forward strand.
CATATTTTCTTAATTGAATCATTGTCATTCTATGCCTGGACTTTGGAGGTTGGAAAATGGCCACAGAATTTGCCTATAATTACATCCTTCCACCACCCATCTGTAAACTAGCTTCGGTGTTTCCATTGCAGTTAAATGAGTCATAGAACTCTATCTCGGAGATCTTCCTCAGTATCATTACCATCTCAGCATCTTATTGGCTTGATAACTATTCTTGGCTGCTTCATAAAAAAAGGAGAAAAAACTTTAGTCTCTTTACATTCTATTTTTCTTCCACAGAAAAGTTAGTTGAATTGAATTCATTGTAAAACATAAATTCAGAAATTAGCCAGGCGTGGTGGCACACGCTTGTAATCCCAGTACTTGGGAGGCTGAGACAGGAGGATCACAGGTTCATGGCCAGCCTCGGTAACTTAGTGAGGCCCTCCGCAACTTAGTGAGACTCTCTGCAACTTAGTGAGACCCTGTTTCAAAATAAAGAATAAAAGAGGGCTGGGGGTGTAGCTCAGAGATAGAATTCCCCTGGGTTCAATCTCCAGTACTGCAAAAAAAAAAAAGAAATTAAAAGTTACACAGTAAATCTTTTTTTTTTCCAGCTTATATCAATCACCAGCCAAAGTTATCAACTGAATGCAAGATAGCAGAATATCTGATAGTAACTAAATGTCCTAAACTACTTTCTTCTAGAACAGGAACTAGAAACTTTTCCACACTTTATCCCATGTAACTGTTCAACAATAAAATTATTTCTTCTGAAGAGAACTGTAGAATCTTTTTCCCTTAGCCTTACTAGACAGATGATTCCCTTTGTGAAAGAAAAACCAGAGTCTAACAATAGCTAAGGTTGTAAAAACGAGGATTACTTGGGAACTATTGCAATAGCAGAAAAGATACCTCTGTACAGAATGGGACTAAATTCTGGATACAAGGAACAATGGGGATTTATAGTCAAGGAGCAAAAGTGGGAGTTGGTGGATGTTTCTCTCACCGAAATGATGCTCCTGAAAAAAATACTCAAGGACAGGGCCTATTGGGCTCAGAGAAGCCTGACTAAAGTTTAGTCATTAAAAGAGATATTCTTCTTTCCTCTGAAAAACAGGTCCAGTTTTTATTCAGTTGTCTTTTATTCACTAAGGACTAGCTTGAGACATCTGTTGGAACTTGGAAGTAAAGGATATTGGCTGCATGGTGATCATAGTCATATACTGAACAGAATTTCTATGAAAATCAAAGAAAAACAAAGATGAATAGTTGGAAATTCAGTGTGTAAGTGCAGAGGGGGACCTGTCAAGAACATTGCTAGGGGTGGGGCTTGAGGGTGGCAGTGGCCTTCTGCTAGAGTTTCTGGATTGTGTTTTCTCTGTTTTTGGTGTTCTTTGAACTTGATCAAGTGTTCTGTGATCTTGATCAAGCATCGGGCACAATGTTTACCCACACATGATCTTTCATGTTGATTTATTCATAGTTTATATCAAATAGTCTGGCTTAGCTTGCAGGGCTCCAGGAAAAGAGCAGTTTTAGTTCACAATGTCTCCAAGTCAGTAGAGTGGGAGAAAAGTGGAAAATTTAGTTTGGAGAATTATATGTCAGAGAAAACGAGAATTGGAAACTTACAAAGATGCTCTATTTTACATTATCTTCCATTGGAATATAAAATTTCTCTCCATGATCACCCCTATTTTGATTCTTGCTTAAAAAAATATGTCTAGCCTCATTAGATTTGACTTGATAATTTACATATGTGCAGTAAGAATGGTGATTGACCACAGAGGCCTTTTAAAGTTTACTTTGCTGGAACTTTTTCTAAGGAATCTGAGATTAGACTTTTAAAAGCCTCTTGAGAATAGTAAACCAAGAAAAGAAATCACCATTGGACTTCAGTTTGGGGTCCGATAGATTTGGGTAAATTCCTCTCTCCTTATGGTCCCCAGGATATCTCAAAATTACTTAGACGTCCAGGAAGGACTGTCCTTATTTACCTCTATGCTAGGCACCCTGTAAGCCAGGTATGAGGCTGGTTTTTCCAATAGGGTTTCATAAGTGTTGGCTCCAGAAAGTCTACCTTAGTTACGAAAACCAGATTCTATGCACATTATTCTCCAGTGTGACATTTCAGTCAAAGCCTTGGTAATATAACCAATGTTCCCAATTATGTCTTGTTACAAGAACATATTCTTATTGAACTTATGCCAATAGCAAATGGCCATGCAAATAAGAATAGTCAATATGGGTTTACAATTTTGGAGGCATCAAGTAGGGAGAAAATAGGAATGTTTCATTTCTCTTTTCAAAAGTGTACTAATGTAAGAAAACAGAGGAAAGGGTTCTTTCAATCTGGAAACTAAAACATTAAAGAACCAGCAGTGTTCCAAATTGTTCTGCTTGATCTTGGACTAGCAGTTTCGTAAACACATGAACATCTTCACTCGTATTCTGAAAATCCTTATGCACTCCAGTGGCATGCTCTCCGTTACCAAAGCAGTGGCCTCATGAAGGGTTCTGGCCTGCAGCTGATTATAACTGCCTTCAGAGAGAAATCACAGCCAAACAAAACTATCCATGGATGAGTAAAGACTTAAAACGACATTGATTAGAGATTTCATGAGAACTTTAATGAAAGAAGATCTAAAAAGATTCTTTATATATAATTTCAATAGTTCCAAAGTTTTAAATGACTAAGAAACATGTTTAAATGATTATTCATTGTGTGAACAAAGATTTTTGTTGATGTAACTATCAAGAATTGGTAAAGTTTGTAATTAAGAAGTTCTGGTGAAGAATAATATATAGCTCTTTTAAGCATAAGAACATTTACAAACTTTATTTATTTATTTGTTTGTTTATTTACTTATTTATTTATTGGTGCTGAGGATTGAACCCAGGAGCATTGTATCTCCAAGCTATACTCTCAGACCAATTTTATTTTTTATTTGGAAACAGGGTCTCATTAAGTTGCTGAGGCTGGCCTTGAACCTGAGATCCTCCTGTTTCAGCCTCCCAAGTACAGGACTACAGTGTGCACCACTATGCCGAGCTTATAAAACCCAATTTTTTTTTTTTTTTTGCGGTACCGGGGATTGAACGCAGGGGCATTCTACCTCCGCGCTACGCCTCCGGCCCTATTTTTTATACTTTATTTTGAAACCGGGTCTCACGAAGTTGCAGAGGGCCTCATGAAGGAGAGAGAGAGAGAGAGAGAGAGACAGAGAGAGAGACAGAGAGAGAGACAGAGAGAGAGACAGAGAGAGCGAGCTGAGGCTGGCCGCGAACCCGGATCCTCCGGTCTCTGCCTCCCAAAGTACTGGGATTACAAGCATGCGCCAACACGCCCAGCCTAAAACCCAATTTTTAAAAATGTTTAATATATAAAAAGTATGCATCAAGTTTCATATATCTGAATTTCCCCCAAACTTTGCATTTCACTTGCTTTCATATAAAAAATGAAAGCCCGTGGTTCCCCCCAGTTCATCTTTCTGTGTTAGACTGGATCACCTGGAAACAGAAATCCAGGCAGGTCTAGAGGGCACTGTCCTCAGCAGATACACCTGAAGAAGGTGAGAGTGAAGGCAAAACTGAAGTGCATCCTACCTGGAGCTGGGATAAACTTCAGCCTTGTCTCCACCTGAGGCCAGGCCTTGGTCCTTGTGTAGTCACTCCCACACCAGCCACTCTGTGTCTATAGCAGCCCCGAGTGCTCAGGAGGCACTCCTGAGCTAACAGAGCAACTGGCCCAACATTCATTAGATTCTTTATATTGGGCCTATTTTTTTTCTTTTTGTAGCACTGGGGTTTGAAGCCAGGAACATTCTACTTCCGTGCTACAATTCCCAGATGTATTTTTTTTTTTAATTTTGAAACAGGGTCTTGCTAGGTTGATGAGTCTCACTAGTTGCTGAGGCTGTCCTCGAACCTGCGATCCTCCTGTCTCAGCCTCCCAAGTATTGGGATTATAAGCGTGCGTCACCACACCCTGCTTTGGGCCTACTTTTTTTGAAATATTCTGTACTTTTTGAGTTTTATTCACCACTGTCGATAATAGCACTATATACTCTCATAGCACTTACTACTATACAATGTTATAAAATGATTTATATACTGTCACATTTTTTGCTACTATTATGATGTAAAAATTGAGATGATGTTGACAGCTTCATTCATTATAATATCCGCAGCACCTAGAACACTGACTGGAACAAAATAACACTGAATATTTACTAAATGAGTGATAAAATGAATAATGAATGCATAGCTTCTTTTTTCTTTTTATTCCGTCTTTACATTGTGCCTCTCAGCATCTTATCCTGCTATAAAAATATCTTTGAATGGAAATGCCACAAAGCAAATCCATTGGATATCAAAGAAGTTCACAATTTCATGACATATCATCTGATGAGGTCTCCTGTTCAAGAATTTACTATTCATATTTTAAGGAAAGTCATTTCTTTAGTTTTAGCCCATAATTGCCTTACACTTTTAAAAGTGCTTTCATAACCAGGTGTGGTGATGCACACCTATAATCCCAGTATTTGGGAGACTGAGACACGAGGATTGCAGGTTTGAGGCTAAACTCAGCAAAGTATTGAGACTCTCAGCAACTTAGCAAGACCCTGTTTCAAAAGAAAAAATTAAATTAAGTTAATATAAAGGTTGGGGGTGTAGCTCAGAGGTAGAATGCCCCTGGGTTCAATCCCCATACACATGCACACACAAAAATTGCTATTCATCTTTAAGAACAGAATTGTTGGTTCTGTAGAAAGCAAAGTTCCCCACGTCTATTCATTTTTCAACTGTGTAATTGTTCCTATTCTTGATTAAATTTAGAACTGGGGAACATAGACTCAAATGTATTTTTAATCTCTTATCTATTTCAGAATGTTGTCTTACCCTGATAATTCTCTAACTTTCTTAGTAGAGTAAAAAATTTCCCTTCTGGGTGTTGATAACTTATCTGAAAATTCCTTAGCACAATTTATACTTTCTGAGTGAACCATTTGCTATTAATCTGCTCAGAAATTATTTCATCCACTTCTGCTGTATCACTAGAGATAAATAGCCACAGCACTGGGTGGTTTTTTTTTTCCTGGCTTTTAATCAGACCATCAGAGCTAACTCCCTTCTTAGGTTTTAAGATATCTTTAAATGTATCCATTTATCTCCCCTAATCATCTGATAGGTTATTACTTTAGGACCTCTCTCTTTCTTTTATGACCCATAATACATGCTGAACCGTTTCAAACTTTATGGGATGTATGACACATTTTTGTATTTACTCAGTGATCACAATGCAAAATAATTCCTAACATTTATGCCTACTATATTTTAAGTGTCATTCCCACTACATACATCATTCCACTATTTCTTAAATCTTTTCCTCAAAAGCATTATTATAATCAATTTTTTAATGTGAAAACCAAAATGAGATAGGTTGATCAATTGTCCTTCATCAAGCACCAACACACAGAAGAGCCAAGTTTCAAAGCTGATCTAAGCTGTGATATGTCTCAATTCCATATGCATGTCCTTCCTTAAAATGTCAACTTCCCTATTCCATTCAATCCACCAAACCATAATTTTATTGGTCTTGCAATTCATTCCGGTCTAAATCTATGAATAAGGACATGCAGTGTAGTAATGGCTGGAGGTGTAATTCTTTCTTGTAACTTCGTCCAGTATAAATCTCTGCGATGAGACTGATTGTGAGTGGGAAGGGTTGGGAGGAAATCTTCTTGGGCATAATACTTTTTGAACAAAGTTTCTATGTTACTTTTTGAGATCGTAAGCAGATTCCCCGAGGTGAAGAAGCTGTTTGTGCTTGAGGCAAAGAATGCTATAGTTGACTAATGGAAATTAACTTAGCAATTAACTACCTCATGTTCTCTCTATATGAGTTGTTGATTCTTTACTGCCACCACCTCCATCATTGCTGCTTTTAAAAAAATCCTTGCTCACAGTCCATTTTCAAAGTGGCATGTGCTCAAGAAAACTTTCCCAAGGTCTTTTTTGAACTCCCACCCAATATCAATTCTTAATCGTCCAAGGTTCCCCATGTCAAAAAAGAAAAAATCTATAAGCTCTGTTTTCAGTATCCAATATTTCTGGTAAAACAATAACTTCCAAGTTTAAGATTAAATATTAGATATAATGCAGAGTAAATAAGCCAAAGTAAATAAAAAAAAAGAAGAACCATGAGGAACTTTAATTGGGACAAAGATTTTACCAGGTTTATCTGGAAAATTTAAATGAGAATTACAAATCATGTTTAGTTGTAAATTATGCTGTTAGATAATTAAAATTCATTTTAAAGTTATAAAAATTAATACAGTGTAGAGATAGCTTAAGAATGTAGAGTCAGATAATGGAGTAGCTCTAAAACTAATGTTAGAATCTTAACATAGGATTTAAAATATCACAAATTCATAGGAAAAATATGTATTATTTCTAATACTGTGTCAAGAAAATTAACTGTCTTGAAAGGATACCAGTTATCAGTTTGTATCATTCAAAATATATTGACACTTGATGAAAGTTTAATGACAACAACCAAAACTATAAAATACATATGAATATTTAATACATGCAAGATGGAGAGTTTTCTAAGCATAAAATCATTGCAAAGATATGACAGATTTCTATAGCACATAAAAATTTGAATCTTTAATAATATCAAAGACATATTTTGCATACTATTCAAAAGTATATTTCCATTTATATATGAATAATGTAAATCAGTAAACAAAATAACCAAATTTATGGATAAATATTTTATAGAAGTTATATAATCAACTAATAGGCATATAAAAATCTAACTTATTATTAATCAGAGAAATGCAAATAAAAGAATACCGATATGACATGATAGCCTATAAATTATACCAAGAAAACTCTAGTACTCATTGTTGCCATTTCAACCACAGGTGGCATCACAAGGTGGCAAGTGAGGCAGCAATCAGGTGAGGCTATGTACTTACAGATGAACTGTGAACGCAAAGGAAGTAAACACATGTGGTTCCTGCAATTTTTGGAGTCACATCTCCACCATATCTAAGAGTGGAATGAAGGCAACGTCAAAACACAGTCCCCCTTGAGAAAGAGGAGCCCTGCATGCAGAACACCAAACATCAAGCTTTTAAGTACCGGTGGAAACTTTTGCACAATTTATAAATATTATATTCATATAATAATACATAGTTTTATACATATATATAAACAGTGATTCCTCTTTTAAGATTCAGCTATGTCTATAAGTGCTACTATTTCTCACCAAAAATATACAAAGTTGGCCAGATGTGGTGGTGCACGCTTGTAATCGCAATACTTGGGAGGCTGAGACATGAGGATTGCAAGTTCGGGGACACCCTCAGCAACTTAGTGAGGCCCTCTGCAACTTAGTGAGACCCTGTTTCAAAATAAAAATAAAATAGGGCTGGGGGTGTAGCTCAAAGGTAGAATGCCCCTGGGTTCAATCCCCAGTACACACACAGAAAAATTATAGTTTTGGTCAAAACTCAGACATGTTAAATATTTTCATGTATTGTTTATAATGAAAAAAATACCATACTTAAAGCATGCATGATTTTCCTGTGCAATTATAACATAAACATGATCCTAGCTCATGAATTTAGTTTTACTTCCTTTTTAAAATATTTTATTTGAGCCACAGAAATACAAAGTGAATACGATGTCTATATTTTGTTTGTTTTGTTTTGTTTTGTTTTGCGGTACAGGGGATTGAACCCAGGGGCGTTCTACCTCCGTGCTACACCCCCAGCCCTATTTTTTTATACTTTATTTTGAAACCGGGTCTCACGAAGTTGTGGAGGGCCTCACTAGGTAGAGAGAGAGAGAGAGACAGAGAGAGAGAGAGAGAGAGCTGAGGCTGACCGCGAACTCGGATCCTCCGTTCTCCGACTCCCAAAGTACTGGGATTACAAGCATGCGCCACCACGCCCAGCTCTGATTGTCTATATTTTTAAGTAGATTATTTTTCTAGGTTGTATTTCCACAGAATATTTTGTTCCAAGTCACTGAATGCATTTTGCAAGTATGAGTCACTTCAAAATGAGATTTCTTGGATTATAAGCATAATGTGCATGTGTTTAGGGAGGAAAAAAAAAGAAAGAAATATTTTTTCAAAAAAACAGATGAGTAAGTTAGCATAGCCAAAGGGCAGTAACATCTGATGTGGTAACAGGCTTCGCATGCTTCATGTATTAATGCAGTTTCCATAGCAGCTACCACATCACATGATAGTTCAAAATAATTTGTAATTGCCAAGAACTCTTAAAGAGACGCACACCCAACTCCAACATAATTTTTTAAATCAACTAAATGTTTCTGAATCTAGATCCTTGACTCAGGCTTAACAATGAAACAGTATAAAGGGCACAACCTCCATATCTCTACTTCCTCATCCATAAAATAAGGATAAAAACGTATGGTGTGCCTGCCTTACAGGATCAGTGAGTCATATACCTCAATGTGCCTTGGAAAGCGAAATGCGTTGTACAAATGCAGAGCACAATTAATTTATAGAATCATGGGTTATTGTGCTAGAATAAAAGCTAAAGGTTACAGGGAAAAAGCCCCTAGGTTCACAAATGAAGCAAAAGGCACTAACCATGTCCACATTAGGTGAGTAGCAAGGTCACCTTGAGCCAGCATCATGTGTTTCCATGTCCAGGGCTCCTGGCCTTTACCCTGTGGTCAGCAACTGCTGTATGAGCTCTACCAACCCCAACCCCAAACCTACTGCACCAATGAGTGTGATCACTCACTCTTCAGAGGACACAGAAATGCACAAATCTGGCTCACCATCAGTTGGCCATATAGATCTTCAAGTTTACCTTTTCACAGTTGGGAGCCTTACTAATGGTCCCACACTGAGTCCCAAGCATGTGCTTAAGCTCTCAACCTTTTCAGTGTTCGAGAATGATCTCTGCTGAACTAGAGTTTCTCATAGAGATCTCAAGAGTCCAAAATTATCTAGGCATTATGTAAATTAAGTAAGGTAGAAAAAGCTGTCTTCTGAAAGAGTGATTATCTAAGTAGTCTTAATTAAAATGATGCCACATTAATAGTCTAGTTTAAATGGGGATGATATATTTTAGTTTTGAGGGCACTTTGGGTACATAGCAAATTTAATCTTCAAATAAAACTCTCTGGGGAGAGTGTTATTCCCATTTTGCTGATGAAAAAACTGATTTTCAGAGATATTAATTAAACTTTCCTTTATAATACTAGTATTGAAGCCAAGTTTTAAACAAGTTTTTGTTGTTGTTGTTGTTGTTGTTTTTGTTTATAGCTAGCTGTTTTTTCCATTACTCAATGATATCTACATCATTGGAAAGTGACTTTGATTAGTCTTGCCCATAGGCCTTGTGGGCTGTGCTTGTGTGGACTAGAATGGAAAATCCTAATACAGAGACCAAATTCTTACACAGGCTCCTGAGGTTCCCTGACTCATTTGAACCTGGTTCCTCTGTTCATCCTTTCTGACTTTAGCTGTTAACCTCAGTCCCTGTCTTCATCTTGCTGACTCAGTCGCTTGGCAGCAATACTGATTATTGGTTATGGCTATCTTGATTTGATCCTACCACCCATATGGGCGGCCTCACTGAGCTGGTCCAGACCTGGTTGGTAAAAGACACTAAATCCCTGCCATCAACAGCTCTCCCTTTATCGAATATCATCTCATTCTAGTTAACAAATGCAAGGAGGCAGTGGGCAGAGTTTCTGTTATCTTTTTCTGGAGCCACCAGGACTTGTTGAGGTAGAGATGTCCATTTGGTCTCTTTTTCTAGGGTTTTGGTCATAAAAATGGATAGACAATAGTTTAAGTGTAGAAACTCATCTGGATCCATGGAAGCAAGCCCATCATTGACCATGACTGAGCCTAGGGGAGGATTAGGAAGGAATTGAAATCTCATTTACATGCTAATGTGCATCTTTTGAAATACCACTATCTATTGACTTTTGTTCTTCTCTTTTGTTCACTTTTGTTCTTCTCTCTAGCATATAATCACCAAAAATGAGTACAGACACACCTCAATTTGCAATGGGGTTACATCAAAGTAAACTCTCATAACTTAAACACATCATAAATCAAAAATGCTGGGGGAAAGCCCTCCAAGTGCTATGTGCATGTATGTCACTATCACTATGAGCTACATTATGATGTGAGACTATAATACACCAATAAAAATATAAAAAATAATATACCTAACCTACCGAAAATCATAGCTTAGCCCAGACTACCTTAACCATGCTCAGAACACTTATGTTAGCCTATAGTTTGGGCAAAATCATCCAACAATAAGACTATTTTATAATAAAGTGTTGAATATCACATATAATTTATTGAATACTATACAGAAAGAGAAAACTACAATGGATGCATGGATGCATGTTTGCACCATCATAAAGTAAAAAAATCTTAGGTTAAGGACCATCTATTATCTTATTTGTTGTTGATTAATACATAAATATTACCCAGTACAGTGCCTAGCACTTAAGAAATATTCAATAATTCATCTTCTGAATGAATAAACAAATAAATACTATATGCAAGAAAATATATGACATAATTAGAAGTAGGCTTCTTTGTTTAGAAGTATAACTACAACTAATTATAATCAGTTTTAGTTTATCTATGTGATACTACCTCTTTCTTCTTATCTCTATCCATTTGGAATTCGTTTTATTTGTTTCTTGAAATGAAAAAATAAAAAATTAAGGTTGGGGATATTGATTTAGATGAGCAAGCCTATTTAGGATAGGGTACAAATGAAGTAATAAAACTAGACTTCGCAATTTGTGGAAAATTTGCCCATGAGTCTATTTGAGCTGTAATGGTTTCAATTTAGGTAGAATATTTGAAAACCAGTAAATATCTAAAGCCCTTGGCAGTAATACAACTTTACAAAAGAATTAGTGACATTTTTTTAAATCAGCAATTGAAAGAAATCATTTCAACTTGTTTGTTCTTCAGATAAACTGAACTAAAATTGAACTGGGTACATCAACACTAGAAGGCATATCAGAGATTAAAAATCTAATGAAGTTCCAAAGGAGGTTAAACAGCAGCAAAGGACCTCTGAGAGCACTGGGCCACCTCCTGTGACAGGTGTCGGGGATCAGATTTGGAGTGATCCCTCCCCTTCTGCAGGACCTTGATTAGAAGGTACCACGGGTTTCTAGGTTAGTAGTTCAAGATTATTCGTTTCAGTGTCTAGATAGATAGATAGATAGGATAGATAATAGAATCATTTGTTATAAAATAAAAATAGTATGCCCTATTTTTTTGTGGTACTGGGGATTGAACCCAGGTTGACCTATTTTACCCATAACAGGCAAGCAGTGAGCTGGTCCCCACTCTAGGCTACTATTTATGTGCTAATGTTCACACATAAAAGAGGTTAATGAATAATCTCACAAATATCATAATTCCTTGAAATTTATAGAACTTCTAGCAAAAGGTAATACGCTACCATTTATAGAATATAGTACAATATTAAAATCTTTAAACTATAATACCCTCTATTGACATTATCATAAGTCACGATTTCATTCTGTCTGTACCCACCAACTACCATCCCTTCCAGCCTCCTTATATGACACTTTTTTTACCACCATTTACCAACCCTTATTTGTCAGAAACATCTTGTGCCAGTATATCTTATATGAAGTACTTAAATTTTAGAAATAGGAAGATCTTCTTGAGATCATCAATGTCTCCATTTTCCACATGACAACTCTGAGACCCAGAGGACATCAGTTCACCCAGCTGGTTTGGTGTTAAAGTCCCTGACAATAAGTTCTCAATCCTTTTTATTGTTGTTGCATTCATTCAAAAAATCAGGTTTTAATTTTCTCATTCTTGCTGTTAATTTTTCCCTTTCTAGATAGAATACATCAATAATGCCAGTATTGAACAAAGTTCACAAAAATTAGACTGTGTCTAGTTAGCCGGGTGCCATCTTGCCAAAGAGCTCTGTCACTGAAAGGAACACATCAACCCTGTCAATCCACAAAGGTGGCAATAGTTATCCAAATAAGTGTGTCACATCTTGGAAAATCACTCAAACATTGTTAATAAGAATGCTTGGGCAGAGTGCAGGATTTGAATCTTCAGCCATACAAAGTTCATGGCAAAGTCCCAATCGCCTGGTAGTCAAATTCTTTGGACTTCAAAGGTCCTACCCAATGCTGCTGGCTGCACTCCATTCTTCAAGCTGTCAGACAAACTATATTCTTTAGGCAAATAACATATCCCAAGGGGTAGATATCCATCAGTCTAACTCTAAAATTCATGAGTGTTCAATAAATGTTCACGGTTGACTAAACCATTGAACGTGAGCAGGGTGCAGGTCCTGGAGTCTAATTACCAGAATTCTGTCTCCCTCTTAGTGGCTTTGTGACTTGGACAAGTTACTTACACTTTGATTCTTAGTTTCTTTGTCTTTAAAAGGGAGCTAATGATATCACAAAGGATTGCTGCAGGATTGAATGAGATATTGCAAGTGAAGTGCTTAGAAAATACATAGCACAGAAGAAACAAATGTTAGCTATTACATTAATTCATTGGTAATTTCTTTTTTATAGATCTGAAGCAAATGGCAGATTCCAAGCACAGTTTTTAATAAGCATGACCTGGATTTGAGACCCAGCCCCTGCTCAATTGTGTGATTTCGGCCAAATAAATTGAAATTGCTTTCACGTTTTGAAAAAAAGTATCATAATAGTTGGTACCTTGTAGCATCTTACAGAGTTTAGATGAGTCACTATACATAAAAATCTAAGAATAGTACTTGACTTATAGTTAGTACATTGTAAACATTTATTATTAATCTAAATCTTATGAATAAAAAAGAAAAAATACAACCAGAAATATTTGAATGCATAAACTTACTTAAATGGGAAGTAAAAAGGTATGCCAACCATTTTCATTGTCCTTTGAAACAAATATTTTATATTCTTATTGTACCCAGTAGCTATTATTCTCTTTGTCAGGAAATGGTATGAGATGAGAATGCCTATAAATCACACATTTTTTCTTCCCTGACGTGTACTGTTGAATTACTGTGTTGACTTTTCCAGGTCTGCATTAGATTAGATGAAAAATACCCTCCCTCTCCACCACTTCATTCCCACCCAAGTTCTCCATGGATTTGTGAGTTTGTAAGCAGAAGAGGATTAATTAACTTGCAGAAGAGTACAGATGTCAAAATTTTCATTGTACAAGCAGCAGTTCTGCCAAGAGGAACATAGCCAGCATCCTGGTTAACAAATCCTTACAACAAAGGTGATGACACTCTGGTCCAGCGAAGGCCACAAGGAGCTGTCTGATGCAGATTAGAGGGAGAGGAGAGGACAGAAAAGGCTTCCCTCACAAGTCAGCTTCCCCACTCAACCGTTTCTGACAGGATATCATGACTTTTTGTCTTTTTAAGATTATATGAAATAAAATAAATGTGTATGTATACAAAGAGCAAATCATAGCCAGGCAAGGTGGTGTATGCTTGTAATCCCAGTCCTTGGGAGGCTGAGACAGGAGGATTGCAGGTTTGTGGCCAACCTCAGCAACTTAGTGAGGCCCTCCGCAACTTAGTGAGACCCTGTTTCAAAATAATAATAATGATAATAATCATAATAATAATAATAATAATGGGTGTCGCTCAGAGGTAGAATGCCCCTTGGTTCAATCCCCATACCCCCCCACACACAACAAAAAACAAAGAGCAAATCATCATACAAATACCTTAAAGAAAAATGTGAAAGGAAAAAAATGTAGCCCCCTACGTAAGATATTTTTCTCTTCCCATTTGCTAATGTATATTATGATTTATATTAAAAGTAAAATATATATGGTTTTGTATCGGGGTTCTTAATCTTAAAATATCAAAAGCCCACATGACGTAATTTCACAAATACCAGGCAGGCTGTCCCCTGCCTTTGTGTAAAGCCCGGCTCTTTCCAGTGATTTTATTAATTTTCAAATGTAACTATTCCTGAGAGGAAGAGACAGCTATTCTTTTAAACATATTGAATTCCTGACACCTTAGAGATTATTCAAACCTTTCCTCTAGTCATGAGAGGAAAACTGTAGATTCATGTTCACACTGTATTATAGGCAGGCAAGTGAGGAAAAAGACAGAAAAGAAACTGAAAGGAAGTAAATAAAACTAGCAAGCAGGCAATAGGAATTGTAAATGCTTCCTACTGCCACTGCTGCCCCTCTGTGTCCTACCGAAGGTATTTCCCTGCTACTCCAAAGAAATTGGAACTTTGTTTTCCTTTCCAAAGTAGAGACAAAACATTCTCATTATTTGCAGAAACTAATAAGAAATTATACTCGACCTGACTTGGTGATTATCGGGGTTGCTTCTTTACCTACCATTTATTTTTTTCCTAGAGCATTGTGAGCAAAAAAATCATTACTTTGTGACCAATCAAGAAATCATTTATGCATATGTTATTTCTACAAGCTACTCTTCCCAGAAAAGAGAATGCACTACAAAACAAGTGAGCAGTTTGGGGACACCGTGCTGCGCAATGAACGAGGCTGATAGTGTTGATGGGAATGGGGTCCTGAGTTCAGTTCTCAGAGGATTCACTTTGTTCTGTAGTTATTGTAACCTTGCCTAGTGGGCCAGCTTTCTGAAAGAAAATGAAGATCACAGGTTCCTCCATGCCTCCCTAATAGGTGAAGAGTTGCTAGAACTAGACCCTGAAAGTTCTCAAGGTGGATGAGATTTGGGGCATCTCCATGGGACCCCCAGTGACACACACACACACCTGACAAAGAGAAACCTGTGGTCTTAGGAAGTCAGTTCTGGACAGACCTGGGACCATGGAAACGTTCCCAGAAGTAAGTGCATGTCAGCTCCCATCTGAAAGGGACTCTCCAGGTTAACTTTCTGTTGGAGCTAGAGTTTGACCAGTTCCAGGAGTCTACAAGGCTTCTCCTTCCCTACAGAGAAATCACAGCAGAAGCTACACAGATCCCACAGAGATAGCACCATCTGCTTGTTTCTCAGAGTCAGAAGTTCTGCTGCACTTTGAGCTTCTCCAAAGACATTTCAAAGTGTCTTTTCTCTTTCTCAGCATCAGTTTCAGAACTTTCTGCAGTATGCAAATTATCCCTGTTTTCTTGCAAAGTAAGACTCAAGGGCTATTTCCAACAAAAAGAAAAGACCAGAGGCTCCAATGGAGGAAGAACACAAAATGGTGAGATTCTCTGAGGATAATCAGGTGGTGACTTCCTCTGGCAGGTGGCCTTTCCCCAGTAGCACATGGAATATTGACTTGCCCTGGGAGTAAGTACTGTACAAGAAGCACTGAAAATACCCTCTTCCTTCTTCACTGCAGAGCTCTGTACCCATGGAGTCCACTTTCACTCTATTATGATATAAAAACCTACCCTCTTGTCCATCAGGAGATGGGAGGACACATGGGTCACTTACATATTGTTGGATAGAGAATTTTAAATTGATAATAAAAGCAAAAGTATGTTCACATACTAACAATAATGAACTACATCAAAGAAATTGTTATTGTTTACAGATGGGCATATTCTATAGGAGAATTACTACTCTGGAGGATAATGATATCAAGATTATTCATTTCTTTTTGAGTAAAGAAATTTGTAAGTAAAATTAAGGAAAACCCCAAAAACTTCAAAACCATGGCAACAGGTTTTCATAGACTTATCATTGGGTATTTCATGCCATGTGATCCAGATACTGCAAATATTTCATTGTGGGTATGTGTACCCACACACATGCTCATGAAGAGAATGAAGCACATGCATGGTTGAATAGCTCCTTGAGACAATCTGTGATGGAGCCTTGCCGAAGACACTGACTTAAGTCACCCTTGCCTCCTGCCTCATGAATTTCCAGAACAGTCTTTGGGCCACTGTAGCTCAAATACTCTTTACTATGGCTTTCTTTGTCTTAAAGATGGAGCAGATGATATGCTAACATGGAATATGTACCCATAGATTCCAAATCACCTGTTGTTGAACTACTTATTATAGTTAAAATAGGTTAAAGAAATAAGAATTCTTAGATCTCCAAATCTTTAATCTTCAAATTCCCTGTGACCTTATATGCAAAGGAGCCTGGTTATGTGTAAAAAAGAAGAGCATGCTGCGAGAGGTTTAAAGTGCTGACCTGAGCCATGCTGTCATTCTGTGTTAGCCAGGGTTCTCCAGAGAAACGCCACAGATACTTATATGGCAAGAGGGCGAAGAAGACTATGAGAAGTGGCTTTTGCAGTTATGGAGACTGGGAAGTCCCATGATCTACCAACTGAAAACTGAAGAAGCTGGGGTGTGAAGGTCTAATCACAGGACTGAGAACAAAGGATGCTATGCTAATGATGTAACTCTTGTTCTCAGTCCCAGAGCCTAAGAACTAGGGTGGGGCAAGAAATGGTAATGTACATCCCTGTCCAAATCTAAAGGCCTTAAAACCAGGAGTACTAATGGTCAAGGGCAGGAGAAATGAAGATTCCAGCTGAGGTAGAGAGAGCAAATTCACTTATCCTCCACTTTTCTGTTCTATTCAGGCCCTAAATGGATTGCATGATGCCTGCCCATTACGGTGAGGGCGATCTTCTTTAGTCAGTATACTGAATCACATGCTAACTTCGTCTGGAAACACTCACAGATACACTCAAGAATAATGTTTTACTAGCTATCTGGGCATCTTTCACTCCAATCAAGTTGACACATATAGTTAACCATCATGCATTTCAAATCGTACCAAGTATTGTAGGGAAGAAGATCTTAACCCCAGAGTATATTGAATAAAATTAGGCAAGGGTCATATGTGGAAGCAAGAGAGAAAATAGGAAATGTCAGGGACTTTAAATAATGCAGAGAGAGACCTGTAGAGTAGTTGAAGGGGGTTAGAGGAGGGAGTTAAAGAAGGGAAGAAGGAAAATTGAAGAAGGAACAGTTCAAATAATACTATTGGACTCTCAGGCGTGGTGGCATATGCCTGTAATCCCAGTACTTGAGAGGCTGAGACAGGAGAATCACAGCTAGCCTCAGTAACTTAGTGAGACTCTTAGCAACTTAGTGAGACCCTGTTTAAAAAAATAATAAATAAATAAATAAATAAATAAATAATGAATAAAAAGGTCTGGAGGTAGCTCAGAGGTAGAATGTCCCAGAGTTCAATTCCTAATACTAATACACACACACACATACACACACACACACACACTCACACACATACACCCACACACCACTGGTATTATCTGAAGGCATCACTACCAATCTCACTAACTCCTATGGGGAAGTAGAAGAGGGAAGTGGGATGGGATGTGGAGGAAAATATACAAAGAGCTACGTGCATGTATGTTTTTAACACATTCAACCTCACTATGATGTTTTATTACAATTCACTAATAAAGTAACTAAAAAAAAGGCCTAAGTGGTTTTAAAAGAAAAAAGTAATCTTGAATATAGGGTATGGTGGACATAGAATTGTGATGAGAACTCACCAAAATTCTCATTTCTGCAAGGAAATGTTATATTGGCATGCGAAAATTAA
Source organism: Glis glis (assembly GCA_004027185.1). Taxonomy (NCBI): domain Eukaryota; kingdom Metazoa; phylum Chordata; class Mammalia; order Rodentia; family Gliridae; genus Glis; species Glis glis. The sequence goes on from PVJS01006706.1 coordinate 26,475, forward strand.
AAATTTTAAGTAATAAAAAGATGAATTGACTAAAAGAACTGCCTTCTATCACATTTATCTCATTTTAAAAAGCTAAAAATGACAATTCTGATCCCTTCATATCAGTGTGTGTGTGTGTTGTGTGTGTGTGTGTGTGTCTGTATGCCTGTGTGTATGTATGGTACTGGGGATTGACCCTAAGGGTGTTGTACCACTGAGATACACCCGAGCCCCTTTTTAAATTTTTTTTGATTTTGAAACAGGGTCTCACTAACTTACCACATGCTGGTATCCAACCTGAGATTCTCCTGTCTCACCCTTCACATAATTTAAGAAATCCAAAGAAGTGATATAAGTCAGAAAGTAACACCACAGGTGTAGCTAAGTACTAAACTCATCTCTTTGGACTCCTAGCCCAGTGTCCTTTCTATTGCCTCCTCTTTGCAATTGGAACCGAAATTTTATTATGAATTTTAGAAAGAAATTTATGAAGCTTCTGGTACAGTAAATCTGAAATACATTTTTATATTAATCTGCTTTGGGGCACAGGTCTCATCACCAACCAGTCCGCGCTTTCCAAGGGCTCCAAAAAAGTCCCTTCAGAGGACAGAGCACTCCTGAAGATATTGTCAACTGGCAGTAAGGAAGATATACCTAGCCTAGTTTTTCCTCACCAGAATTTTTCAACAACTGTGACTAAATGACTATTATAAATATATATAAACTCTCCAGTAGAAAATGGTCATACATAATTTACTAGGGAATGTCCCTTGGAAAGGAATATAGGAAATTAAAAAGAGAGTTAGGGTAGATATTGAAGAGAGATGTTTTATACAAATGTTATTGTTATATATTTGCGGAGCCCTATTTTCATATTTCTGGCTAACATGATTGAACGGAGGAAAGTAACAGCACGCTGCCTAGTGAATGTGGTCTGAGAACGCACATGTTCCATTTAACCTGGATCAGTAATCGTCTTATGTCTATTGTTCTATAGCATGGCATGGGGGTGCAGTTAGAGTTGTGTCATTAGAGCTTGGTTCCATAATGAAACAGAAAAATTTTCAAGTAACTAAAAATAAACTATTTTTATTTCTCCTTAGAGGATTAAATATGAGAGCTATACTTAACACATATGTCTTTATATATGCTTTATAATTTTTAGAATAGATTTGCACTACAGGTTTCCTACACATTTTTCCTGAACTTACTTTCATTAAGCAAAGACTATTCCATCTTACTTCCATAGGGGGTCATTCCACAGATGTTAGAAAACATGAGATTCTATGGATGCTGAAGTTGATTTCACTCAGGCAGCTGCTTAATTTCATTCACCTAGAGAATATAATCTATAACTCATGAAGACTTAAGCAATGGAGAAGAAACCCCAGTGGAGCAAGGGAGGTGGTCTAGGGGAGGGTAGGGGTAGGGAGAAGGAGAATTAATGAAGGAAACACTTTGACTAACATTATGTACATATATGAGAATACCAACGTCAATCTCAATATCATGTATGGGGAAGGGGGGAGTGGGAAGGAGCCAGGGGAAAGTTCACCAAGTGTTATGTGCATATATGTCACTATCACTGTGAACTATATTACATTGTTAAACTATAATGTACCAATAAGTGTATAAAAGTAAAAAATGCAAAATAAGACTAAGGATTTATCAAATTTCAATGATAATTTCAAAGTTAGAAATAGGAAACAAAACCAAGACTAATTTTTGTTTTTGTTTTTGTGGCACTGGAGATTGAACCCAGGGGCATTTTACCTCTGAACTATACCCCCCAGCCCTTTTCTTTAAAAGTTTTTGTTTTAAAACAGGATCTTGCTAGATTGCTGAGAGTCTCACTCTGTTGCTCAGGCTGGTCACAAACCTGTGATCCTCCTGCCTTAGCTTCCCTAGTACTGTGATTACAGGCATGAGCTGCCATGACTGACTAAGATTAGGTTCTTAGGAGAGTTTGATATGAAGTAAGAGGGGAATGTAGTCGCCAGTGGATAAGGGTAGAGGGATATGAGGAACTGTTCAGTGGTTATAGCATTACAACTATAAAGGAAGAATAAGTTCCAAAGATTTGCTGAATAACATATGTCTATAGTTAGTAATACAATATTCTGCATTTTAAAATTTATTAATAGGTATATTTCATTTTAAGTGTTCTTACTATAAATAAAAAACAAAGGAATACAAGGAAACTTTTGGAGGTGATGAACATATTGATTATCATGATTTTGGTGATGATAACACAAGTGTATACATATGTCAAACTCATCAAATTGTATATATTAATTATGTGTAGTAATTCTACCTCAATAAAATTGGGGGAAACTTAAATTAAATATTCTTTAAAGATTATCAGATCAGGTCAGGTATGAATTGCCTTAGTTGAGAAATGATATGCCCACCAGCCATTTTTAATGACTAGTGACTCAGTATGCACCTACAGCTAAGATGGGCTTAACAGTACACCATGCCCTTCTCTTACCAACAGGTACAGTGAGCCCAAAATGCCCCCAGCTACCTCTGAAGGTTTACTATATCTTTAATATATTGCACAGGTAAGAAAGTTGCTCACAAGATCTTTTTGAATACTATTATTGCTTAGTCACATGGACTAATCACTTTTAACTCTTAACCTGTTCCTAAATCTGCAAAGTGGGGTTAATACTACTTACTCTAAATGGTTGTTTTAAAAATTAATAAGATAACGTATATGCTATTAATATAGGATTTGGCATGGAGCAAGCATTCTAATTGGTAGGTGCTCTACAAACTACTGTCATACTTTTTTTCTGGAACCAAGCATGTCATGATTCCATCTCACTCTGTAGCATAAATGCTGGGCTCCTCTCTGGGGTTCCTGGAAGAGGTGGCAAGGGCATGTGTGTAAAGCAGGGATTTTTCTCTTTAGGAGTAAATTATCATTAGAAATCTGGGGTCAAGGAAATTCACAGCCTCTATAATTTCAAATGGGTAAAAAAAATGGTTTCTCAATTATCCAGGGATTTTTAAAATAAGTTGATTCTGAAAAACAGCATATCCAAATCTTCAAAAATGACTATGTTATAATGCCATTTTGCTTTATGTTTACTACATTCTCCACCTAGAAACTAAAATACACAATACTCGACGTGTAGTAAGTACTTAGGGCATCTTTGCTAGAAGGATAGACAGTAAGTTGGTCTATTTACAGGCAAAACTCCACCACCACAATATGCTGCGCTAGTCTGTGCCTCTTCCAACCATGCCTTAGCCTCTGTAACCAAGGTGACTTAAAATTACTCTTCTCCTGTGTTTTCTCAGTACTTTGCATGGTTAAAGTACACCTTGGGGTTCAGAGCTTCTGGAGCTGTGTATGTCTGGTTGACCTGTGACCTCTGGGTGTCATTATTATGGAAAACAAACATGGATGAAAATTAGAGATGTGTATTTTATTCATGTACAATCCCTTCTGCTTGAGGAATCCTTTCAGTGGTTGATAAAGCATTCTTTCTAATGTCACTGAACGACCTTTTAAAAACTTATACCGCACATTTTGCAAAAAGGAGAATCATCAGAGAGGGAAATATCTATGCTTCAAGGGAAGCCAAATAGTCAGCAAGACCATGACTTGTCCTGGCAATGGCAAAACCAGTAAAGGAAAAGTCTCACAAAGTCCCTAAGAGTAACTCTGAGGAGCCTTGACTGACCTTGGCAGCAAAATAATGTGATAAAAACTTATGTTTGTCCAACACAGGGCTAGCTGCTTGGTCTTGAACACCCAGAAGAACAGTATAACCAGAGGCAAATGTGTTATTTCAGAAAAAAAAAAAAGGAGCTGTACTGAAGCCACTTATAATAGCACTTTTACCTTTAGACTCACAAAAGAAGTAAAATATGACACCAATTCCCCAAACCTTCCTCCAGGTAAGTCCTTATAGGATGCTGTAAAGTTAAACCTGTCGTTCCCGAGGTTCTATAGGTCCAGAACCACCAGACACTAAAGGGGAGAGCCCTAGTTATTATTGCCCTTAGATTTGTGTTTTTCTGTTGGCTTTGTTTTCTTTGTAAATTCATGACCCAAACCCTGGAGATCCAAAAGGAAAAATGGCAACGGGTAAAAACTATCATTCTAAGAATCCCTCTGCGTGCCCATTTCATGGATATGAAAGTTAGATATGGGGAAAAGGTACTGGCGGCCTGCTTCTGACCCTGGCAGCTCACAGATGGCCTGTTTAAAAGCTGACATTTTTCCTCCCCTCTTTTTCTCCTGCCCCTCTCCTTCTCCCCTTGCTAACAAGTAACAGGCTCTTATCAGTTAACTGACCAAAATTGTGAAGACTGGACACCTGTTCCTGTGAGTCTGAGAAAGAATCAACTCAAGAAGAATTTAGACATGAATTGTGTCTCTTCTGACAAGCCCATGTGATCCTAAAGAGCTAATTCTTAAAAGGGACTTGATTCCTTTGTCTGGGGAGAATCCAGGGTTTGATTCTGAACTTTTAAGTTCACTGGCTTTCTCTGATTTGCTAGGGAATCAATAAATTTTTTTCCTTTTCCCCATCCCCCAAAATAACTTTATACAATTTACCATGTCCTTAGATCACTATCATTTGTATTATTTGTGGGCATTTGTCGGATAAGACCGAGTATAAAAATATCTGGGAAAAGTTCCACAGTCTCATGATCAAAATGTCATTGGACTTTGCCACTTACTCTAAGGGCCCTATTTTCTTTGGTAAGCCTTTGATCAAAAGCTATAAATTCTTATGAGGTCTGACTCACTTCACTTTTCAGTTCTTGTTTTAAGAAATATGCTGAAGAAATCATGACATTTCATTGCTGATGTATATCGAACAAACTAATTTGTCATATTTTCCAGTGATGTTTGGATACTACTACAGTTTAAACATTTTATCACCACCACATTACAAAAACTAGAAAGGCAATAGGATTGTCATGTAATTTGTAGTCATGGTTACAGCACTGGGATGCCCCACCTAACTATGAACAACAGCCTGATTTGTCTCTAGTTTATCTTGACAGCTGCATAATGTGCTAGTAATATCCTCTTCCAAAAACCGAGCGTGTATCAAGATTTGAAAATTCTGGCCCAGCATTCATTCTCAAAAGTCTAGTTTATTTCAAAGACCAATAAATAGAAACTGTGACCAACATTCTAACAAGAAGCAAAGAAAATATACTTAGTTGTGTAGACAATATCCTATTTTGTTTTTCATAATACTTAGATCATAATGAATAATCAAAATAAATCTATCATGTAAATCATATATTGAGTGCATACTTTTTAAAACAAGAATGCTATCATATATTTCAATGATACTGATTTTCTACAATAAGTGAAATGATTGTTGTGTTACCTTTGAATACCCCATGGTAAGTATCTCTGAGACAAGCCAACAGCTCAGTGATAAACTGGCCAGGGTCAGCGCCCACATGCTTGACATTAGTGCATCTCTTGGACACCTTAGGAGGACACCAGCTCCCATTTACTTGGTGACACTGAGTTTTCTTTATTCTAAGACAAGAACTTAATTTGTTATATCTTATAGAGATGGTGGTGTGGAATGATAGGGGAAAGACAGAGAAAAAGGAACAGTAAATCCTGAAAACCATTCTGGAAGCTTCCTTCAACAAATCTTTAACATCTTTGATAACAAACTACATTCTTTAGACAGTCACAGGGTTGGAAGGAACCAGTATTAACTGTGAACATATGAATCCATCAATAACCTATGAAAAGACCTTTAAAGTTCTTTGCATATATATGTATGTATTTTTTTCTGCAGTGATTGGGATCAAATCCAGGACCTTGAGCATGCCAGGCAAATGCTCTACTACTGAGCTATATTACATTCCCAGCCCGATTTTATATTTTACTGCTTTGTAAGAATAAACACACTAATAAGTAAAAGTGTGGCTGAAAAGTGAGAATGTTTCCCAGTATTTGACCCTGTTTTCATGAGAACACATGTTGTCTTGTTGGGAAGGGGAAAGGACAGAGGGTGGTAACCTTTGACTACAGCCAGAGCCAGGCTTCTCCATGAACATCACAATTTTTAGAGTTATTTATCATTCTGAGTCAACCCTTACTCCCTGAGAATTCCATCCAGGACTCCCCAAAATCTCCCTAGGTAACCACTCAAAGTAGCTTCCTTCTCTTTGAGAGATAAAACTTCAACACATGATGGCTTTTATCATTGCCTTCTGGGTCTACTGTTCTCCAAAGAAGACATACAGCAAATCTAAAGAAACTTGTTTTACCAGAAACAAAATAATGAAGAACACGAGGTTTATTGGCTCAGCTTAGCCATGATTATCCACTCTGAGCAGAGATGACAAAATTATATCTTCAACAGAGCAAAGTTCTTGACACGAGGCCCATATATGGGAAAAATGTGGAATGTATTTGCTCATGTATATCTGTGTGTGGAGAAGGAGGAAGGAAAGGAGGGAGAGAGGGAGGATGGAGGGAGGGAGGGAGGGAGGGAGAGAGGAGAGAGAGAGAGAGAGAGAGAGAGAGAGAGAGACTCACAGTTCTGCTCCTTAGTACTTTGTAAGAACATTTGGAGCATTTGAGCATGTTTCTAACTCCTCAGACTTTACCAGGAGGCAAATGTGAACAAGTACTGAAGTACTGTCAGCAGAGCTCTACACTTTCATATAAAGGAAGGAAGGAAGGGAGGGAGGGAGGGAGGGAGGGAGGGAGGGAGGGAAAGGGGGAAGGAAGACTTTCATCTGCCATAGATAAAAAGGGCATTATTAGTCTATACCACTTCACTTCACATAGGTAAGAAAATGTGAGAGAAACTGGTTTGGGTTGTCTTAGCTTTTTGATTTTTTGCCTAAACTGAAGAGTACAAACCCAGGGTTCCCTTCAAAAATCTTTCTGTAAATCACATCTGTTTGTTTGTTTGTTTAACATAAATGTACCAGTTGATATGCATAAAAGGGGACATTTGAACTGCCGTCTGTTCCGGGGCGACCCACTTGGTACGTTACAGAACTGCACCGGCAGCAGTGAGGCACTAGGAAGAGCTCTGGACTCCAAACTCACTTGAGCCTGGCTCACAACTGAAAACTAATATAATAATTTAGATTTAAACATTTTATTTATTGGTACTGGAGATTGAACCCAGGAGCATCCTACCTCCAAGCTACCCCCACAGCTCATTTTATTTTTTATTTTGAAACAAGGTCTCGCTGAGGCTGAGGGTCTCACTAAATTGCTGAGGCTGGCCTCAAACCTGCAATCTCCTGTCTCAGTCTCCCAAGTACTGGGATTATAGGCATGCGTCACCACCCCTGGCTGGGAAACAAAGTTTTTACTGAGTGTACCATTGAGATAACAGGGAAGGAACTACTCCCACTCTAACCTCTAGTTCCCAGACCCTTGTGTCCTTGTGTACTGAGATTATAGGCATGTGCCACCACACCTGGCTTAAGTCCAATATTTTAAACACAAAATTAAACACAATTCTTCATGTAACTGAGTTCCTGATAGCCAATGACAGGTCCAAATCTCTCCTGTAGATTTGAGTTTCTTTATTGCCTCAGGAATAAAGCTATAGTGATGTGCTAATCTCTCTACAATACCTATAACATTAGTTTCTTTATTTTATTTGCCACTGAAATCTAGTTGCAGAGGATATGTTTCATATATGTTTCTATATAAAAAAGATCATCAAAATAGTGTAGAATCCTTTTTTCCTTCCAGTATTGATGGGAATGTGCATAAATAGACAATTTTATACAGTCATGGTAGAAACATGCACGTTGAACATTGATGGATATTGCTAAATTAGTCTAAAAAGGTCGAAACAATTTAAATTTTTACTATGACTGTATATGAGGGTCTATTTACATTCTCATCAACACCGGGCACACACAGGGATTCTACGCTGTTTGGACGTTGTTTTTTCTTCCATACATGCCACTAACTACATTTCTTCTACAAAGGTTAAAAAACTACAGTCAATGGCTAAATGCTTGATAGGTATGAGAATGGCCCTGATGCTTTCCCATTAGGCTCCAAAAGAGAAAAAAAGTAGGGAGAAGGAGGAAAATGCTGTTACCTTTGACTATACATAGGCCAGAAAATATTCGCAGCACAGAGAAATTGGAAGCAAAATCTAAAACATGAGTTTCTTTTTGTTCCACAAATGGACTGTAATGTGCACTAGTCAAAATAAAATCTGTCTTTGAGAGCAGTGAATTTTTTGGCAGCATTAATTATGTCTGTGTATTCCATTTCCACGTTAGAAAAGGCTTGTGATGCATGCAGGGTGTGCATGAGCTGCACAGACGTGGTCTAAATTACTCTTGTGCTAAGCCCTTTTAGTCTGGCTACTGCTGGGTCAATCGCCCCACATGAAAAGAACAGAGTGACATGAGTTTTCAAAGAAGTTGAAATTGAATTTGAGCGTACAATCTAGTTTTCCCATTGAACATACTAGTGCAGCGAAGTCCTATTCCAAGTGTAAAACATATTGTTTACTACTTTTTGTTCTCTGTCCTAACCAAAGGGGAAAAAAGCTACGAAAATGCTCTAATAGACATTAGGCCAAATTAATTAATTTATTCAGTCTCATTTTTTTAAAAAAAAATGAAAGGATGCTAACATACACAAAATGCATACCTATAAGAGAAAAGCAACAGAAAGGGAAATCTTTAAATTTTCCATTGAAATAAGTATATTGCTGTGTGTGAGCATTCTACACAAGAATATTTCAGTTATAAGGAAGCTTCAGGGCTGGATCTAGTGGCACACACCTATAATCCCAACTACTTGGGAGGCTGAGACAAGAGGATCAAAAGTTCAAGGCCAGCCTGGGCAATTTAGCAAGACTCCATCTCTACAAAAAAATAAAAAAGGCTGGGGGTGTAGCTCAGTGGTAGAGGACACCTGGGTTCAATTCTAGTACTGCAAAAATAAAAAATAAAAAATAAAAAATAAAACCCCACAAAAGCAAAACAGAAATCTTCAGGATTCTGTTCAATTTTCTTTCAATGTAGTTTCACATCAATAACTAATTCTATTATTTTGAACACATAACTATTGCATGAATTACTAAATAATTACAAACTTCCTTTTTTCACATGCAAATATAATTTTTCACATATTAATTACTCTGATTTTTATTGTTAACTGATATATAATAATTGTATATATGTACAGGTATAGTATAGTGTTTCAATATATGTATATATTGTGTAATGTTCAAATCTGGGTTTTAGCGTGTCCATCACCTCAAACATTTATCCTTTCTTTGACATACATTCAAAAAGAACATTCAATATTCTCTCTTCTAACTGTTCTGAAATAATATAATTTTGTAATCCATCAGAATTTATTTCTCCTATCTAACTGGAATTTTGGACCCATTGACCAGTCTCTCCCCATGCCTTCCCACTCCTCTATTCTCCCCAGCCTCTGCTAAACACTACTCTACTATGTACTTTTATGAGATCAACTTTTCAAATTCCACAAATGAGTGAGATATCCACAATGTTTTCCAGTTTCATCCATGTCCCCATCCTTTTTATGGGTGAGTAGTATTTCACTGTATATATGTACCACATTTCCTTTATCCATTCATCCACTGATGGACATTTAGGTTGATTCCTTATCTTGGCTATTGTGAATAGTGCTGTAATAAAATGTGAGTGCACATACCTCACATTTTTTGAGAACTCTTTTTATTCTCGTTTTAGGTCTTAAATTTAAGTCTCCAATCCATTTTGATTTAACTTTTGTAACTGGAAAAGTCTGGGGTCTAGTTTCTTCCTTCTACAAGTGGATATCCAGTCTCATCAGCACCATTATTTGGAGATACTGCTTTCCCCCAATGTTTGTTCTTGGTAACTGTTGTCAAAAAATTAGTTAGCTGTAAGTATATTCTTCGGATTTTAAAAATATAATATTGAAATTCTAGTTGTTTCCACACTCTGATAAAAATAAAAGCAAAAATAGAGAGTTTCAAGAACACATGTATAATTTAATGAAATTTATATTTATTTTGGTCAAATCATTGGTTAACTAAAGAAAACTTTGTTTGGTTTATTTTGAAGATTCATTTACTAAGTAGAACTGACCAGTTTTTCCATGACAAATAATTTGATTTTTTTTTTTTTTTTGGCACTGGAGGTTGAACCCACAGGCATTCTTCCTCCAAGTTACACCCCAGCCATATTTTATTTTTTATTTTTGAAACAGGATCTCATTAAGTTGCTGAGGGACCTAACTAAGTTGCTGAGGCCGGCCTTGGACCTGTGATCCTCCTGTCTCAGCCTTCCAAGTACTGGGATTACAGGTGTGTACCACCACACCCGGCTCAAGACGAACAATTTAAATTTTATATTTATATAGTCTCCTTCCTCCTTACATTGGCATTCAAGGACCTTCAAAATCTGAAACAAACTCGTCTCTTAACTGTTATTTCTCATTTCATCCTACATATTACAGAGATTGCTGATGGCTCTCTAACATCCGTATTACCCTTCACTTTGGTGCCTTTTGTCTCAGCACACTGTCATCTGATGTAATTACTACATCCTCTAGTCACATTTGTAGTTAGATGTGACCATGTGACTAAATTCTAGCATTGAGATGCTAGCAGAAGCATAGTGTGGGTTTTTCAGGACAACTCACAAAGAACAGCCACATTAAGAATTAGATTCAGTTGAGAAATATATGCCATTTCCTCTCCTGTATTTCCTTTTTCCTTCCTTCATTTTGTCTAACCAGTGTTCTACAAGCTACAGATTGAACAAGGAGCAAAAACATAAAGTCTTGGTGCTCCCAGTCAGCTTATACCCTAGTGCATTTAAGAATGTAATGCAATGGCCAGAGTTTCATTAAACATGTCACACCATGAGATAAACTTGAGGAGAGAAATCTGCGTGAAAGAAAAGAAATCATGGTCTCTGATAGTTTCATGGAAATTAACCTAATCCATAATTTCAACCAGATACTGTCACAACTTCTAAACTTCCTTCACCCGTAAACATAAACTCTTCTGTGTTGGGGTCTCTGTATTTGAGTAGCCAAATCTCAAAGTTCATGATCACCTTTTTCAGTGCATCTCACATTTCATTTCCTCCAAATGATCCTCCTGTGGTCTCCCTGGCCTCTGACCACTTTGACCCTAAGTAACCTAGGTGCTCTGCACACCTGGTGGGTCCATCCACTCCACTAATTAGCACTATCACATGCTCTGTTTTAGTAGTAACTATCTTTTAGTGTGTACACTTTAGCAATCCATCTAGACTATAAGGACAGGTGAAATGTCTATTTCTTCTCAGTATTCCTCAAGGCAACACTCAGTATCCTGTAGTAAATATTTGATAAACAATTGAATGAGTAATTATTTCTTTATTGCCTGATTAACTACCATGTAGAAAATATTGTTCTAAGAATGTTCTTTGGGTTTCTGCTTTTAACTTACCTTAGATATAATCTGCATAAGACTGTTCTAATAGGTGTCCTTTCAATTCGTTCAAATAAGATATTCGCATCAGTTTCATAGGAGTCAAGGACTTGAGTAATATGGTCTCTTCCCTCAAAGATCTGGAAGATCAAAGGGGATATTGACCCTTAACAAATTTTCACAGTACAGGATAAAGAGTATTATTAAATGAAGTACAAGGAACAGTGGGAACAGAAAACTGGTAAGCCACATTGAGTGTGAGGAGAGATAAGACTTTCTTCAAGGCATGATGTTTAAGCTGAAATTTGAAAGTGAGTGTTTTTAGCATTTTGAGTCATACCTGCTGTTCCCTGACACCAGATGCAACACAATTTGTACAGCTACAAAAATCTGAGAACCACAAGCATGGCCATAGGCAATGTGTATTATGCTGAGAAAAAAAAAAGCAAAAGGAAAGAAAAGGGCACAAAGGAGGTGTGTGAGGTCTAAAGGTATGGTTCTCACTTAGGAGGCGTGTGAGAAGTTAAATGGGAAATATTTCAGATAAAGAAGTAGGAGAAGAGGGCAGGAAGAGAAGAGAAGGAAGAAGTGGGAGAAGAGAACAGCAGAGAAAGAAGAGAGAGAGAAGGAGAAACAGGGAGTAGTAGGAGGAGAACAGGAGAAAGGGTAAATGGAGAAGATAAAGGAGAAGGCAAGTGGGGTTTGGGAGACAGTTTAAAAATAGTCTTTATACAAATCAACCTGAGGACAGAATTTAAACATGAGAGCCTCAGATCTATAACAGGCCTTTCATTGTCTAGATCTGCTCATTCCCAAAATTAAAAAGTAAAAAGAGTACAATTTTTAAGTTTTATTTTTGGTATAATTGGCATAACATAACTTAGACATATGTAAATATATAGTTCATTAGGTTTTTTTTTCCCCTCTGCAGTACTGGGGATTGAACCCAGAGACATTTTACTTCCAGGCTACACCCCCAGCCCATTTTATTTTTTGTTTATTTGTAATAGGGTCTCCCTAGGTTGCTAAGAGTCTTGCTACATTGCTGAAGCTGTCCTTGAACCTGCGATCCTCCTGTCTCTGCCTCCCAAGTATTGGGATGACAAGCATGTGCCACCATACCTAGTTTACAATTGATTAATTTTGATCTGTATAGATATCCATGAAACCATCACCACAATGACACTAATGAACACATATGTCACCCCCCAGATCCCCAGTTTCTCAGTGTCCCTTTGTCATCCTTCACCCAGGTGCCCAGGCAACCAATCCTCTTCTTTCTGTAGATTCATTTGCATTTTCTGAAATGCTATATAAATACAATCATATAGTATATTCTGTTACCTCTGGAAACATATTTTTCATTTGGAGTAATTATTCTGAGATTAATCCAAGTTGTTGCAGGTATCAACATTTTATTGTAGAGCAGTATTCAATTGTACGAATATATTATAATTTGTTTATCTGTACACTTTTTGATGGATATTCAGGTTGTTTCCAGTTTGGAACTATTACAAATAAAGCTGCTGGGAATATCCATATGCAAGTATTTGCATGGACACAAGTTTTCATTTCTCTTGGGTAACATACCTAGGAGTGGAATGGCTGGATCTCCAAGTGCATGTTCAGTACTTTGAAGACACACTGCTTTGCAAGGTGGTTGTGCTATATTATATCCTACCAGCAGTGTGCGTATGTCCCACTTCCTTCTCATCCTCCCTAACACTTGGTTAGTGAGTCTTCTAAGTTGTAAACATTCCAATAGTTACCTAGTGGTATATCATTGTCATTTTACCTGCATTTCTCCAATGTCTACTGAAATTGAGCATCATTTATTGTGCTCATTTACCTTCATTGACGCAGTATCTTTTCAAATCTTTTTTGACTATTTGTATCAAATTGTTTGGTTTCTTACCACTGACTTTTAAGAGCATTCTATCTATTCTGGATACAAGATGGGCAGCAGATATGCAATTCTTAGTGTGGTACATTTTAACAAATTTTTTGCCTGCCTCAAGTGGAAAAAGAAATATTTAGAATATTTTGTTGTTCCTTTAAAATAATATAAAACATAGGAAAGGAACAACAATAAATACTGAAGTGTTTATTGGAGATAAATATAGCAAACTGGGCATGGTGGTACACGCCTGTAATCCCAGTACTTGGAAGGGTGAGACAGGAGGATCGCAGTTTTGAGGAGAGCCTCAGAAATGTAGCCAGGTATAGCTTGGAGGTATGATGTCCCTGGGTTCAATCCTTAGTACCCCCCATATGGAGAGAGAGAGAGAGCACTATATGAACTGTGGTATATACACACAATGGAATTTTATTTGGCTGTGAAAAAGAACAAAATTATGTCATTTGCATGAAAATGCATGTAACTTGAAATTATTATGCTAAGTGAAATTAGCCAGTCACAAAAAGCTAATAGTTGTATACGTGGTAGCTAGATAGAAATTGGGAAATAAGGGAAACCTCAGATTGAGGAGAAGAGTCTCCAATGGAGTGATGCACGGGGCGTGGGGGGGGATAGAGACATAAAGAAGGTAACAGTTGAAATAATGCAATGTATATGTATTAAATTACCAATGCCAATCTCAAAGACATGTATGGGAAAGGGGAGGGAGGGGGTGAAATCCAGAAGTAAATGCTCCTACTGTTGTGTGTATGTATACTCCTATCACTGTATACCTCAGTATGATGTATAATTACAGTGCACCAATAAAAGTATAAAAAACATATATAAAGATATATATTATGGCTGGACTTGGTGGCGCATGCTTGTAATCCCAGTACTTGGGAGGCTGAGACAGGAGGATCTGGGTTCACAGCCAGTCTCAGCTACTTAGTGAGGCCCTCCGCAACTTCGTGAGACCCTGTTTCAAAAACAAAGAATAAAAATAGGGCTGGGGATGTAGCCTGGAGGTAGAATGCCCCCAGGTTCAATCCCCAGTACCACACAAAAAAGAAAAAATATATCTTATGTATTATATATTAAACAAGTAAACCAAAAGCAAAGGTCAATGAGCCATAAGTTATGTCTGCCATTGGAATCACAAACGTACTAGGCAAGAAGTGGGCGGCTGCGGCATCAAAGCCGCCCTTCCCTTGGCTCACTTTGGCCTTGGTCTTCTTATTCCTGTGACTGATCATGGATAGTTGCCTGCAGGTCACATCATTAGCTATTAATGACTTGGTTAAAATTTCCTGTTGTCCAACCCACGCAGCCTTCTAAAGATCCATTTTAAGCTCCTATTAAAGACTACACAGGAAGAAGATTTACTATTTATGGAATAACCTTGAACGTGTTTTCTGGCGGGCAGCTTCCGAGGCGAGCATTGCGTCAGCTAAGGTCCCACAGTTCCAGGGCTTGATCTCACTAACCAGTCTAGACGATAACTCCTCAGCAAGCAACTGATAAGCATGTAGGGGTGAGGACGAAGCATTTTAATGGAAAAGCAGGAAAAAGAAAAGAGTCGTTTGTTGCCTCACTAAAAGACAAAACACTATTTAAGAAACATCAATAATATAGTTACCAAAGAGCAATGTATTCATTCAAATAGTTTTATAAGCATTCCCTTCCTACAATAAAAATTAAAAGGTCAAGGGAAGTATTGTAGGAAATAAATTCAAACTGGCCACAATAATAAGGTCTATAAAATTATATGTCTGTATAATGGAATTTAGAATTTCATAGTTACCTGAAAGAAAGGTGGATGAAGAGACATAACATTGGGATGGGAGTGCAGCTCAGTGGTAGAACCCTTGCTTAGCCTCTGTGAGGCCCTGGGTTAGATTCCCGGCACCATAAGAAAAGTAATTGAATAAAAAGAGAGACCTAATATCAGTTAATTTGTCCAAGATTTTCATTATTAAAATTAAGAGGTTCCAGATGAGATTTCTATAATTTTATGACTTGGCTTACGTTCCAGTTTGCATATTTATGCAAAATAATGGGACATATCAAAGAAACAAATGAAAGGAACACACAAAATTTTATAGTGCTATTCACTCCTTCATTGTAATAGTTACTACTGATGTTTGGCAAATACAGTTCTATCTGGCATTTCTCTGGACAATGTTCTGTTTTGAAGTACTCTCTTTTTAATTTAGATTATGTAAATACAAGAAAAATAAATCAATTAACTCCTGAATTATCTGTATTTCCTTTTTAATAAAATCTTTATAGCAGAACATTTCACCATGTCACTCTAATCTAATATTATCATTTTGCCAAGAAGATGAGTAAACAAAACCAATGCATATTTCTAAGAAATACACCAAACACACATTTCTCAAAAATAATATCCACAAGAAAACTCAAATAGCACCATTCTCAACACTAGCAAAACATCAGGAATAAAGGAGCACATTCAGGTCCACACCCCAGTGACCATCTACTCTTCAGGAAAGGATAACAGTTCAATTCAGAGAAGCACATTTAACTTGTTTCTTATTTTTGCTTATTTTTGTTGTTGCTTGAATTAAGAAAATGTGTTTCCATTTGGGTATCAGAATTGTTGAAAACCAAAGCTAAAATAAAAAATACAGTTGTGCAATATAGCTATTGAATTATGAAAAGCAGAATAAATATGGAGTTCAAGCAAGAAATTAATACCTACAAAAGCTAAAGAATATTGTTCAATAAAGGGAATCATATTTCATTACTTGGAAAAACTAAGGTAAATGTGAATCAGTTTTGAAAGATAGTATATTAGACTTTGGGCCCAAGCTTCAATCCCCACCTTTATAAACAAGATCTCTGTATAATAAATATCTTTGACTACCCTAATAGTTAAGCATCCTTTGTAATGTGGTCCAAGAATAACTGGTCTCCTACTGAGAGTTATTTTATAGGAATCAGTGTATTCCAGAAAAAGAACAGCATGCTGATCTTTTTCAATAAAAATACTCTTTTTTAAGTCCAATAATTTCTATAAAGTTAAAAACAGTTATGCGTATACAACCAATTTGTGGTTGTATATCCTGCATGTTTATAGTCTTACCCTAAGATAAGTTTCATAAGTGTTTTGTTAAGGGACGAACAAGTTTGCTGTTTACAGTAATGCTGAGTAAATAGCTCATAAATATTTGTTCAAAGAATGACTCATTAAGAA
The DNA here is from genome assembly GCA_004027185.1 of Glis glis. NCBI lineage: Eukaryota > Metazoa > Chordata > Mammalia > Rodentia > Gliridae > Glis > Glis glis. Next base: position 43,006 of record PVJS01006706.1, read on the forward strand.
ACAAATTCAAGTGATATGATGACAATCTAAATTAACCTTGGAGGTATTTGAGCCAAGATCAAACAAGCACATAAAGCAGAGATAAGTTTGAGCAAACTTTGAAGGCCTAGTCATTGAGTAATAGAGTGACTTGAATGAGTGATTAAGTCTGATAAAACATATGTAAGGTCTGACTGGAAATAAGAGAGAGTCCAGACAGTTTTATCACACGGGGACACTATGTTCTGCCAGAGCAGTGGGAAGAGCTGGCTCCTGAGTGACCAAGCCTTGGCATGCAATGGCCACCCTGAACATCTGTATCCTTCTTGTACCTTGTCCCCTTTGCTTTGACTTCTCCAGTTCAATATATTCACATTCTAATGCATGAATAAAAGAAACCAGGCATGGTGGCACACGCCTGCAATCCCAGTACTTGGGAGGCTGAGACAGGAGGATTGCAGGTTTAAATCTGACCTCAGCAACTTAGTGAGGCCCTGTTTCAAAATAATATACAAAAAGGACTGGGGGTGTGGCTCGGAAGTAGAACACTCCTGAGTTCAATCCTTAGGACAACATACACAAAAAGGAATATTTTACTATATTAAAAGCTATTAAAATGCATCCTTAATTTAACCTTTTGGCTATAAGAGATCTATTTATTAGGTGAGAAAGATGATTTCTTTATGCCAAGGCTAATGGTGCCCTGACAATTTTTCCTTTTTTTTTTTTTTGTGGGGATTGAACCCAGAGGCCTTCTACCTCCAGGCTACACCCCTGGCCCTATTTTTTATACTTTATTTTGAAACCGGGTCTCACAAAGTTGCGGAGGGTCTCACTAAGTAGCTGAGGCTGGCCGCCAACCCGGATCCTCCGGTCTCCGCCTCCCAAGTACTGGGATTACAAGCGTGAGCCACTACGCCCAGCCAATCTTTCCTTTCTTAAGGAAACTGCTCCCTGTGACTACTGACTGTGAACAAGGAGCTTCTGGGTTTCCACTGTGGAATGAGCCCTGTCCCCACCATTCCTTCCTCTGACAGTACTCATGGAGTCTGAGTTCTGAAGCTACCTGTGCTCAGACAGCTCCCTTATTTTACCAAACACTTTATCTCATGTGTGCCTTCATGGTTTCTATAAAAGCAACCAATAATTTTTCCCAAATTTTTCTTTCCAACCTCACAAATCTCCTTAATTGACTGGCGTCTCACATGTATTTCTGCCATTGTTATTTCTCCACTTATAGAAATGTAAATGCATATGTACTCTTTCTAAAAGAAAAAATGCTAGAGCATTACTTTGATCCTAACCAGAGATCTTAATCTGACAAACCCTTCAACACTTAAGTCAGTCAAGCCCTATCTTTTCCAGATCTGCCCTTTTTCCATGTCACTGGTATTTTCTGATTCTTAGATTTTTATTTTTATATGTTATGATACAGATATAAAGATATGATATATATCCCCAGGGTAGGAAACTGGTTAGTGAACTGGATTATATTTATTTTCATCTATACTGTTAGCATATAATAGGCAATTGATTAATACTTACTAATAAGTATGTAATCTCATTATACCACAGAATATTGTCATGCTCATAATAAACTAACCATATACTATATGTTTTGTTCCCTCAAAAATGATAAATTAGAAATTTAATTATTTAGAATAAACTTTTGCAGAAAAAAAGAGAGTATTGTGTGAAAGTGTTACTCAGGAATTTCCCCATTCATGAAGGAGAACCCTCTGATGTTCTGTTGCCTTGGTGGATTTTAGCTCCTTATCATTGGTATAGAGAATAATGGTTAAATAAAGGTAAGTAGGTTAACTAAAATAATTTTTTTCTGAAAAATAAAATTATGAACAGTACCTTACTTAATTTAATAGCACTGAATTACTTGCTAAACCCATGTGGATATAGTGGACTGATAAGCTCTTCTTTCACCAAAATATATGTAAATATTATGCTATATTGATTTTTAGGGGAAATATATTTCTTTATAATTACAAAACTTCCTTTATACATGAAATTTTACATTGTATCATATGAGTAAGTCCAGTGAAATCAAATAAATATCAAATATTTCATATATTATGGCTTTTGAGTATATAGATTCAGGTGTCACAGTTTTGAACATGTGATTGCATAAACATAACATGCAGTAATGCATACCAAACTACATGTAGACTATTATGTGGTTAGATTGCATAAACATAACATGCAGTAATGCATACCAAACTATATGTAGACTATTATGTGGTTAGATTGCAGCCAGGGGCATTCTGCCTCTGAGCTACAACCCCAGCCCTACTTTATTTTTTATTTTGAAACAGGGTCTCACTAAGTTGCGGAGGGCCTCGCTAAGTTGCTGAAGCTTGCCAAGAATCTGTGATCCTCCTGTCTTAGCCTCCTAAATTCTAGGATTATAGGCATGCACCACCATGCCCAGGTTGTTATGTGGTTATTACATCTCTCTTTAGCATAACAACAAGGGCTGATATATTTCCTCCTTTATAAATTCCCAAGAAGTCATTAGGCAAACTATAGTTTGCATTGTGCTGTTAAGAAAGTAGTTTCAAAGAACAAATTTTGGAGAGGTAAAGTCTAACGTTCTAATCTTGAGGTCAGCGGAAACAGCAAGGAATAAAGGAGACATCTCATGTGTTTAGAAGCTGATATCATGCTTTCAAAGAAAATAGTAGAAAATGCACAGATGAGTCTAAAATCATGGAAAGGGAATAAATTATAATGAAATAAAATCAGAAAACTTTAACATAAAAAAATTAGGGAATGGTATGACTAGTAGAAAGAAATGGCACCGCCCTGGAGCACCCCCAGCGCTGAGGGCATGGGAGGGTGAACCACGGCCCTCCTGGAGGACACCGGCAGGTGATGGAGAAAACCTCAGATGAGTAAAGAAGGCGACATAACTGAGGAAGATAGGAGGGGAGAAGAGGGAAACACCCTAATTCACAGGATCTACATACACAAATATTTCAAAGTCAACTACTATGCTGAGCACAGGAAGGGGGAGGGGGAGGGGATGGGGGTGGGAATTGGGGGAGGGCTAATCTACTGATACGTGCATGTATACTTCTACCATCCTGAAACCCATCAAGATGTATGATTACAATGCACCAATAAAAAAAAGAAAGAAATGAGGGAAGGAAGGAAGGAAGGAGGGAGGAAGGGGAAAAAGGAAGAAAAGGAAAAAAAAATCTCAAAACAAAGATATAGGTAAGATACAGTAATGAAATCAACTATATAAATTTTATAATAAAGTGGGAAAGAGCTGAATTATCCCTCTAAAATGTACAGATTGTCAATTTTGGATAAATACATTATGAGTGAATGATATACAAAGGCTGAAAATATTGGAATGGGCCAAAATATCCTCTACAAATTCAAACAAAATGATTGATAGTAGGAGTAGCAATGTTACTGTCTGATGTCAAGGCAGAATGTCAGGTTAAAATAACATACAAGGTTAAGTTGCAGTATATAATATGAAAATTATGGTTTAAGATAACTCCCATTAACTTTTTCACCAAAGAACATAAAAACTAAATATAAATATTCAAAATTCATTAAAAATGAAGAACAGTTGAAATTCACAGAGGAGATTTTTTTTAAAAGGTTCTTAAAGATCTACCATTAAGAAGAATTGGACCAACTGATACAACATAACTTCTAAGAAAGTGTAATCAAAATATCATTTTGAAAAACTAGACCATTTAAAGGATGGGAAGACCCCCAATTTAACTTAATACAAGATCATGATAAAAACAAAAGCAGTAAGAACAGAAAAGCCTATGGACTAAATTTCACTACTGATGATATATGCAAACATTATAAGTTAAACTTCAATAAATTCAGGGGGAAAATGTTAACTCACAGTAATAACAAAAGGTCATTTCATCTAGGAGGCCACTGATTATAAAGCACATCATGACTTCTGAGATATTAAAGTGTGAAAACAGCATGCACAGTATCTTAGATTCAATAAAATATGGTAAAAATGCCTAGAAATAAAGCTTTAAAAAAGATCCATCCTTAAATAAATAAAACTATAAAATCTTACCAAATACTTGAACACATCCTTACATCAGAATATATTGTAAAAGTTCCCCAGAAAAATCTACTGTGCAGCCATATTGCCTTTAAAGACAGAAATGGATGGGATGGAGAACAGAGTTAACTTTATCTTCATATATTTTTGCACCAAAATGTGTCATTACTAAAATAAGCATTGTTTTATTGAATTTGAAATAGAATTTTCTTTTCACTGTTAATAACAGAGCCATGTTAAGCTGGCATGGTGGCACGCACATGTAATCCCAGTTCTTGGGAGGCTGAGACAGGAGGATTGCAGGTTTGCAGCCAGCCTCAGAAACTTAGTGAGACCCTGTTTCCAAATAAAAAATTAAATAGGGCTTGAGGTGTAGATCAGAGGTAGAATACACACACACACACACACACACACACACACACGCGCACGCACGCATATACACACACGCACACACAAACTATATATATTGGAGCCATGATTAGACCACTTAAAGCAACAGATAAAAGGAAGACACAACCAGGCCAATGAGTAAATGAAGAGTTAGAGAGGGAAACAGGTTTCAAAGGTGAGGCACAGGTCTCACACACAGGAGGGCTCCCGCACTCTCTACTTTTCTAATCAACACACTGATGAGAAACAGAGGTTACTCCAGCTCTTCATTTATCAAAATTGAAAATAGAATAATGGAGTCACCCAGCATTTAGGCCCCAACTTTCCATTCATTTTAATAAAATATTAATTTTAGATTCCTGTTCATAAAAGTAAACTAAAAGAAATTATGTTAAAAACCAAGAGAAAAAGTATTCCAGAGGAATAAAGGAAAGAAAGAGAAGACCATATGGAAGAGCGGTAATAGAAAATGATGTGATATTGCATTCTTTAAATTTTTTCATTCTTTTAGACTATCAGCTAGATAAAGAAATAATTCTTAAAAGAAAGCATTTGTTAATACACTGAGTCAGAGTAAAGAATAGAGTAGTCTACCTGAAATTATTTCAGGAGTACTTGGAGAAGAGCTCCCCTAAAAAATTTCCTTCACATGATGATAATGTCTGAAATTTTTTATATATGTGTGTGTGTGTGTGTGTGTGTGTGTGTGTGTGTGTGTATGTGTGTTACTAGGGATTGAATGCAGGGGCATTCTACCGCTGAGCTACACCACCAGCCCTATTTTATTTTTTAATTTTGAAACGGGGTCTCACTAAGTTGCAGAAGGACCTAGCTAAGTTGCTGAGGCTGGCCATGAACATGCAATCCTCCTGTCTCAGCCTCTATTGTACTGGGGTTAAAAGCATGAGCCATCATGCCCGGCTCTGAAACATTTTTAACAAGAAAATAATGCTATTTATATTGTAATTAGAGTCAACTATTAGAATGCACATACCCCTTGGAAAGATTGCAAATGGAATAGAGTCCATACTGTTGTTTTAAAGCAACATTAGATTCTTTGATAATTATAGGAAGAAGAAAAATGATGTATTTGTATCAAAGTAAGGAGTTACTGTGGTAGAGGATGACAGAGGGATCACAGGAGTATAAAAAGGCCCAAAGAAGAAACTGGTGAAAATTTATTACATGAAAAGAATAAGATGTTTTTCATTCCCTCAAGAACCAGAGACCGAAGTCCTACCTTATGATTTCTGTCCAGCACACGCCACTATGTAAAACCTTAATCTTGGAACAGACACAACCATCTTAACACAGCTCTGAAGAGCTCACTGAACATAGGAAAGGGAAGCTAGCTGGGGTCCTTATTGCCAATAATTCTGTGTCCAGAACCTCAGTAGAGAGAGCTGCAGGCGATGCATTTTATCACAGTCTCTCAGGAGGGTTAACACTGGGAAAGGAGAGCAATAGGCGTTCTTCACCTACTGACAGTAATAGAGCGGACTCAGCCAGGATGTGGGAGGCAGGTTTAAAGCCGTGTTCCTCCACCATTGCTCCTCATCATTGCCTTTCTAGACATTATTTTCCTAATCACTTCCCATGAAATTTTAATACCACAGATGTATGATATATTTGCCAACGTACTATAAGCATATCTGTGATTTATACATAAAAATAGTAAGGGTTTATTTTCCTCCCCCAAGAACCAACTTTTCTCCCTTGGGGAGATACAGCTCCTATTGAGAATTCATATTTTATATTAATTTTTGAATGTTATTATTTTGTGATGGAACTTACATTCCTTTTATTCAAATTGGAGAAACTAGAATGGGTCAATAAAATTTGCTTTAATCTTTAGGAAAAAGACTCAGCACCATATTTATGCAACTACTGTGGGGAAATCATTTAGATTAAGCAATTAAAGAGAATGAGTCAGTTGGAGTTTTTCTGGCATGAAGTCAATGGCTGGGATGCTTTCCCATCCTTCCCACTACTGGAACTTAAAAAGAAATGTCCCATGCTTTTAGGAATAATTTGCATAGAGCTAGTAAGTCATTGATATTGCAATCACTCCCTGCTTTTATCACTTATCTTATTTAGAATAGAGTTGGGATTTCACAGAACAGTGGTAAATCAGAGAGGCAATTCTTCCACAAGACTGGGGTCATGTCAGCTGCATGTTTAACCAAATTTACTTAAATGTCCTCCGTAGTTATATTTTCCCTACTACATATTTTGAAAATAAAAACAAGAAAAATACTTCCATTTCTTATGTATGCACATGCACACACATACAGCAATGTTCCTATGTCCCTTAATAAATCATTCCGTTGTTTTGAAATAACAAATCTTACTCTCAGTACCATATGATGGACTCTATTCTTTACATGGTGGGGGAATCAGGTCTTTGTCACAGTTCTGCTTGGGGAAGGAATAAACAGAAAGCATCTTCTGTCTAGCCCCGTTCACTCTATCCATTAATAATGTGTCTCTCTCCTGCCTGCCCCAAGGTGAAAGTATACAGCTTTATGCCTTATGATACATTCCTTCAGCCTCTGAAAACAAGCTAGAAATAAGCCAGATATGCTTATTTTATTTATCTGTGCTCATTATTTACTTTCTTATGCCAGTATATTTTAAAATATGTTTATTTGCTTTCACCATTACCAGTGAGAAAAATAATGCTCATGTCCCATATCTTAAAATTTAAAGGGAAGAAATGTGAACTGCAAATAAATGATTTCATCAATTTTTCAAACTGCCATAGATTGATGGAATCAGAGCAGGTAGTCAACCATGTAAGGTAGAATTAGAGATTCAGGCAAATGTGGTCGGAATCTCAGCATTTACCAACTGTATGACATTGGAAAAGTTTGCCTATGTTTCCTAAGCCTCAGATTCTACTTCTATACAACTGGGTTAATAATGATACCAACTTTCAAAGATTGCAAGGAAGAGCCTAGGGAAATGTCCAGCATTTGCAAGCCTTTAAGCAGTGCTTGTATAATAACAATAATATTCTATTTCTCTTGGTTATTCCTTTGTTATTCCCAACAGTAACTATCACAATGTTCTGCACATAAGTACATGTGTGAATTAATTAATATAATTATATAAATATAAACTCCTTAGAATGAATATAATTATACAACTATAAACTCCTTAGAATGTATTTACCTAAATTAAATATTTTCTTCTTTCTTTCTTTCTCTACTTTTATTGTTTAAAGACAAAGAATCAGGACATTCAGTATCCCTGAAAGCAAGAGGATGAGATGCATAATTATCCCTTTGACTGTAGATTGACTATTCTCCATGGTGCTGGGAACCTCAGTTTAATGGTGATAATCAAGAGTGGAAGTTGTCTAGAATTCAGATGCCAGTTGAAGTGTTTAATTATTTAAGATGGAAATCTTGAGGATGGTGTAGAGAAAATTAGCAAAGAATATAAATTCCCACTATGACATTTTATAATTTCAATTTTTATGAATCTTATAATCCAGGAAATTGATACATTAATTGATTAATTGATGTCTCCCTAAAAATAGACAATATGATCTAAAACTGTGCTTTTCAAACAATATGGATGGATGAATTATGAGGGGACTTTGTTAAAATGTAGAGCCTGATTTAGTCATTGCGAGATGGAGCCTGAGACACAGGCGTGTATGTGAGCTGATGCCGCTGTCTGAAAACTACAGTTTGAAAAGCAAGGATCTAAGATCTTAAAATCTTCCATGTTGCTTGAGGTAAGGGATAAATATAATTTTTGAGCCACCTAAAGGAGATAAGTTATAATTTTAAAAAATGTAACATTATCAGCCGTTTGCTCCAACAGGGCAAACTTTAAGCTCTTCTCCATATCTATCATTAAACATAAAATGAGAAAATAATAAATTTTTTAGCTGAGTGTGGTGGCACACACTTGTAATCCCAGTACTTGGGAGACTGAGACCAGAGAATCCAGATTTGCGTTCAGCCTCAGCTACTTAGTGAGGCCCTGTTTCAAAATAAAGAATAAAAAATAGGGCTGGGGGTGTAGCCCAGAGGTAGAATGCCCCTAGGTTTAAGCCCTGGTATGCCCCCCCAAAAAAATTGTACAAATGGAGATTATAACAGATAAGTAGAGACAAGTCAACATAAATTAAGTGACAACTGTGATTACCCACTTTTTTTTTTAGTTTTCAATAACAAGTCTGGGGAGAAAAATGCTATAAGTTGAAAGAAACTACTCGAATGTCAGTTTTAATAACAACAACACAAAATAAAGAGGAAAAGAGGGATTAATGTTCAAACACTGGGAAATTATTTGTAAACAATTATATGATAAACGACAAGTAAATATTCTTAGTATATAAACAGGTCTTAGGTATAAAGAGGCCGAATTTTAAAATGGGCAAATGATTTGAACTGTTTGCTAGAAAAGATTAAGTACGTGTGTGTGTGTGTGTGTGTGTGTGTGTGTGTGTGTGTACTGGGGATTGAACCCAGGGACTTTCTACCTCTGAACTACACCCCCAACCCTGTTACATTTTTTTATTTTCAAACAGGGTCTCACTAAGTTGCTCAAGGCCTTGCAAAGTTGCTGAGGCTGGCCTCAAACCTACAATCCTCCTGTCTCAGCCTCCCAAGTGCTGGGATTACAGATGTGCAAAACTACACCCGTCTAACTACACATATATTTTAAAAATATAACCATACTAGCAATTAAATAATTGCACATTTAAAATATGATGCTAAATCTTCAGCTGTTAAATTCTAAAACTAGAATTTTCATTCCCAGTATTAACAAAGATATAGTGACATTGACATTGTTACACAATCTGCTTTACGTGGGTAATTTTTAAAAACAATTTAGTAATCATATCAATGACCATAAAATACTCTTTTTTTCCAAGAGTATTAAAGATTTGTCACTTAAACCTGGAGGTTTTCTCGTCTTGGTCCTGTCTAGTTATAATATGACTAATTCCTAGCTTTGGGATTTGATGTCTTCTACACACATGCTCTATTTGGTTTTACTGAAAGAAAAATAACTTTCCAAAAGACTTGTTTCTTGAAGAGTATTGTAGATCAGATGACTGGTGAGCCCTGCCTAATATCCTCTCTGTCTCTTTTGCTCTGTCCATTGCTGTTAACCAGCAATATACAGATGTAACCTGGTAACACGTCTCCGCATTCTCTCCTCTGAGAGCCTTACTTTCATGACTTGGAGCTTCTGTGTCACTGCTATGTGGGATGCCTGCAGGAATCTATTCTGTCTTCCTGATGCTTATGAAAACCTAAATTTGTGCAGGAGTTGTCACAGGGCATCCACAGGTCAGCAGGAAACAACCATACCAATATTCCTCTAAAGCTGCTGATCAACCCACTGCAACTGTGGAATTCCCAATGTGCCAACAGCAGAGACCAATTTTATGTCCTTCACATAACAACATCCATAATGGAGCCTAGCTATTCACTTCACAGCAGGTTGATCACACTGAAATACATTCACCCTGGAGGGGGTAGCAATTTTCTCTAGCTAGCTTTTCTTTCCTGTCCACAATCTTTCTTGACAGAACACACACAATGGCTTACAGAATACCTGATTTACAGGGATGGGGTTTTCTATAATATAACCTCAGATCAAAGGATGCATTCTAAGAAAGAAGGTACAACACTGGACCATGGGGTTCACTGGTCCAACCACACAGTCCATCATCTTAGTAGCAGCTGTCTAATAGAACACTGGAACAACTATTAAAATATCTAAAACAGCCGCTGGAGTATCCTCTAGGATAAGATGTATGCACCAAACCAGTATCTGATGTGAAGTATTGTGTCCCCAATAGCTATACTACCCAGGTTCAAGAAAAAGGGGTGGAGTATAGTAAATTATTTCATTGTTATTATTAATAATTATAACATTAAAACTGTATGATTACGTTTTAATTTTTTTTTTTTTTTACTTTTTTTGGTGCTGAGAACTCAGGACCTCACTCATGCTAGGCATAAGTTCTACCACAGAACTATATTCTTAGCCCCTACATTATATGTTTAATGCTTCCCAGAATTCTATCAGGTAAACAAAAATCATTTAGTTATTCATTTTGATTGTGGAATATGATGAATTTTTCTGTGATTTCTGAGATTATAACATTTACATATTGATAAATACTTTTCTCCCATGTGCCTCTTCCACCCAACCTGGTCTGCTCACTACTCTGCTCTCTATATTCATATCTCTAGTCTCCTCCTTTCCATTCACCCCATATGATATGCCCTTCTGGCCTCTTCTCAATGATGTTAAGCTCAACCCATATTTTATATACTTTTATTGATGCATTATAGTCCCACATCATAATGTAGTTCATACTGATAGTAACGTACATGCACATAGCACTTGGTGAGCTTTCCACCGACTCTCCCCACATTCCCTATACAGGATATTGAGATTGACATTGATATTCTCACATATGTACATAATGTCAATAGAAGTGATTCCTTCATTGATTCTCCCTTCTACTCCCCCTTCCCCTAGACCACATCCCTGGCTCCATTGGAGTGTCTCCTCCATTATCTGAAGTCCCTCTGGTATCCCAATTAATCCCTAGCTTCCACATAAGAAGAAAAACATATGACCCTTCACTTTCTGTGGCAGGCTAATCTCATTTAATATAATGTTCTCCAGGTCCATAAATTTTCCTGCAAATGACATAATTTTGTTTTCTTTATTGCTGAGTAGAATTTCATTGTGTGTATGACCCATAATTTTGTAATCCATATATCTGTTGATGGACACTTAGGTTTCTTCCCTAATTTGGCTACTGTGAATTGTGCTACTATAAACATGGATATGCATATATTACTATAATATTCTGATTTCAGTCACTTTGGAAAGATACCCAGGAGTGGTATAACTGGATCATAAGGTGGATCCATTCCCAATTTTCTGAGGAATCTCCACACTGATCTCCATAGCAGCTGTACTAATTTACAATCCCACCAACAGTGTAGAAGAGTTCCTACTTTCCAACATCCTTGTCAGCAGTTATTGTTTGATTCCTTGATGATTGCCATTCTAATTGGGGTTAGGTGAAATCTCAGGGTAGTTTTGATTTGCATCTCCTGATTGCTAATGATGTTGAACATTTTTTCATGTATTTATTGGCCATTTGTATTTCTTCTTTTGTGAAGTGTCTATTTAGTTCAATTGCCCATTTCCTGATTGGGCTTTTAGTTGTTTTAGTGCTAAATCTTTTAATTGCTTTGTATATTCTAAATATTAGTCCTCTATCAGAGGAATAGCTGGCAAAGATCTTCTCCCATTCTGTAGGCTCTCTCTTTAGACTCTTGATGGTTTTCTTTGCCTAACAGAAGCTTTTTGGTTTAATGACACATTTATTAATTCTTGCTTTAATTTCCTGAGCTTTGGGGTCTTATTGAGGAAGTTTCTACCTGTGCCTATATATGGAATGATGGACCTCCTTGAGTAATATCAGTCTCTGGTCTAATTTCCAGGGCTTTTACCCATCTGAAGTTGCCTTTTTTTTTTTGTGCAGAACTGGGGATTGAACCCAGGGGCATTCTACCTCTGAGCTATACCCCCAGCCCTATTTTTTATTCTTTATTTTGATTAAGACAGGGTTAATAAGTTGCGGAAGGCCTCACTAAGTAGCTGATGCTGGCCATGAACCTGTGATCCTCCTATCTCAGCCTCCCAAACACTGGGATTATAAGCATATGCCACCACACCCAGCTTGAAGTTGACTTTTGTGCAGGGTGAGAGGAAGGGATTTAGTTCCATTTTTCTTTTTTTACTGATATACTTGATCTTTATTTAGCATTCCTAAGTTTCCCAGTTGGAAGAGAAGATTCATAAACCAAACATACCTTACAATTTTCCAATAAATGAATCAGATATGGGTTTAGTTCCATTTTTCTACAAATTGATAACCAGTTTTCCTAATACCATTTGTTGAAAAAGCTGTCTTCTTTCCAATGTATGTGTTTGGCACCTTTGTTGAAAATCAGTTGACTACAAGTACGTGAATTTGTTTCAGTATCTTCTATTCTGTTCCATTGGTCTATGTATTTGTTTTTGTGCCAATACCATGCTGTTTTTATTACTAGAGTTCTGTTGTATAATTTGAAGTCAGGAATTGTGATGCCTCCTGCATGGTTCTTATTGCTGAGAATTGCTTTGGCTATTCTGAGTCTTTGTTTCTCCATATAAAATTTATGATGAATTTTTCTAGGTCTGTGAAGAATGACATTGGTATTTTGATAGGGATTGCATTGACTCTGTAGATCACTATTTGTAGAATCGTCATTTTGATATTTATTCTGTCTATTGAGAGCATGGGAGATCTTGCTCAATTTCTTTATTTAGTGTTTTATAATTTTCATTGTAGAGGTCTTTTACCACCTTGGTTAGATTTATTCCTAGGTATTTTATTGTTTTTGAGGTTATTGTGAATGGAATTGTTTTCTGGATTCCTTTTCCAGTGGATTCATGTTTGGCATATAGAAAAGCTACTGATTTTCTTAGATTGAGTTTGTATCCTGCTACTTTGCTCAATTTGTTAATCAGCTCTAGAAATCTTTTGGTTGAGTTTTTTTTGGGTATTCTAAATATAGAATGATGTCATCTGCAAGTAGAGATAACTTTAGTTCTTCTTTTCCTATTTGAATTCCTTAGATATCTGCTGGAGCCCGCCAGCAGAGTCGAAGGGTTCGAACTGTTCCTGAAACGGGGAGTGAGGACTGAGAGAAAAGACAGAGAGAGAGACAAGGAGTAGCATAAAGACAAGAAATGAGAGAGGAAAGACAAAGGATAGCTTCAAGAGAACTGCGGTCAATACTGTAGCCTTATTGGGAGGACTCTCAGTCAATACCGGAGCCTTAGCGGGAGGACGGTCAGTTCATACTGCCGTGTGACGGACAGTTGATACTGCTGTGCGACGGTCAGTCAATACTGCCATGTTATCGGGAGGATGGTCAGTCAATACTGCCGTGGTGTCTTTATTTTGCTGGGACCTTATATATTCTTTCAGAGCATCAGATGTACACAATATTAACACCAACAAGCAGACAAACAACATAGCACTAGATGTATACAACAGCAACAAGCAAACAAACATCGTGCTCTCATGCAGCACCCCTATCCCTTCCAAGGTCAAGGAGTGGTCAACTCGTTCCTCCGCGAGCCTCCCTCTGTTGTTACAGCCACAATCAACAAAATCGGCAACACTTGGCAAAATCCTCGCCTTGCCAGGCTGTTTATGCAACTTAGAGAAGGGAATGGCTCCCGACAGATATCCTTCTCTTGCCTTATCACTCTGGCAAGAGTCTCAAGTACTATATTGAAAAGGAGTGGTGATAGTGGGAATCCTTGTTTTGTTCCTGATTTTAAAGGGAATTCCTGCAGTTTTTCCCCATTCAATATGATGTTAGCTTTGGGTTTATTGTATACTGCCTTAATGATGATGAGGTAAGTTCCTTTTATTCTGATTTTCTGCAGTGTTTCTAACATGAGTGAGTGTTGGATTTTATCAAATACTTTTACAGCACCTATTGAGATGATCATGTGATGTTTGTTGTTAGTTCTACTCATGTAGTGAATGACATATATTGATTTGCATATTTTGAACCAGCATTACAACCCTGGAATGAAACCAACTTGGTCATGGTCGACAATTTTCTTCATATATTTTTGAAGGTGTATCACTAGTATTTTACTTAGAATTTTTGCATCTATATTCAGCAAGGATTTTGGTCTGTAATTTTTTTTTCTTGAGGGATCTTTATTTGGTTTTCATATTAAGGTGATACTGGCCTCATAGAAGGATTCCATCTCTTTCAATTTCACAAAATAATTTGTGAAGTATTGGGTTTAGTTCTTATGTAAAGGTTTTGTAGAATTCAGTTGAGAATCCATCTGGACATGTGCTTTTATTTGATGTATTTATATAATTTCTTTTGGTCTTCCTATTGTTGATTTCTACTTTCATTCCATTATGATCTGAAAGGATGCAAGGAATTATATTTTTTTTAAATTTGCTTGTATTTGCTTTGTGGCCCAGAATGTGGTTTATTTTGGAGAAGATTCCATGAGCAGCAGCTGAGAAGAATATGTATTCAGTTGTTCTTGGTTGGAATATTCTGTATGTCTATTAGGTCCTTTTGGTTTATAGTGTTCTTTAGGTCTAACGTGTCTTTACTCATCTTTTGCCTGGAAGATCGATCTAGTGGTGTGAGTGGTGTGTTGAAGTCTCCCAATATTATTGTGTTGGGTCTATTTGAGACCTAATATCCTGAAGAGTTTGTTTTATGAATGTGGGTGCATCCACATTTGGGGCATAAATGTTTACTATCATTACATCTTCTTATTGGATTGTTTGTTTTATTAATGAGAAGTGACCTGCTTTGTCTCTTCTGATAAATTTTAGCTTAAAGTCTATTTTTTCATATATGAGCATTATTACCCCTGCTTATTTTCAGTTTCCATTTCCATGGCATATTTTTTATCCTATGGATATCTTTGCCTGTAAGGTGAGTTTCTTCCAAGCAGCATATTGTTGGATTATGTTCTTTAATTCACATTTCCAGTCTATGCATTTGGATTGGGAAGTTTAGACCTTTGACATTCAATGTTATTATTGAGAGGTTATTTTTTTCCTGTCATTTTGAGTTACAGTCTCGGTTTAATATAGTTATTTATCCTTTGCTTAGTTACCTATCTGGTGGAATTCACTCCTTCTCTGATTCTGGTATTTCTTTTTTTCTTCTTTGTGTTTATTTCTTTAAGTATTTTCTCTAGTGTTACCTTAGTAGTCATGAATTATTTTCATTTCAGCTTTTCTTGGAAGCTTTTTACTTCTCCATAAATTTTGAATGATACCTTTGCTGAATATAGCAGTCTTGGTTGGAAATTGTTTTCTTTCAGTGTCTGAAGTACATCATACCAGTGCCTCCTGGCTTTCATGACTTGGGTTGAGAAGTCCAGAGTGATTCTTATTGTTTTTCCCCTGAATGTCACCTGTTCTTTTGTTCTCCATGCATTTAAGATTCTTTCCTTGGACAGAGGTTCCAAGATGGTGACTAAGGGAGATACCACATTACAATATCTCTGAGATGTGGATCTCAATCGCCATGAAAGCAACTTCTCAACTGGAGAAGAAAAGCAACAAAAACTTGAACTAAACAATGAAAAATTTGAAATGTGATGGAATCAAAGCCAGAAGACAAAACTGAGGAAAGTAAAAAGCTCCAAGCACCTTACCTAAGGAATGGCGACGGCACCATCTTGGTGGGACCGCAACGACCACTACCAGCATTGCAGCTTCCAGACACC
>PVJS01006707.1:0-58758 GCA_004027185.1 Glis glis
TCTCTCTCTCTCTCTCTCTCTCTCTCCTTAGTGAGGCCCTCCGCAGCTTCGTGAGACCTGGTTTCAAAATAAAGTATAAAAAATAGGGCTGGGGGTGTAGCGCGGAGGTAGAACGCCCCTGGGTTCAATCCCCGGTACCGCAAAAAAAAAAAAAAAGAAAGTTCCATGGATGGTTGTATAATGACTAGATTGAAAATCATCTTTTTGGGCTTGGGATATTCTCTATCATCTCGGGGCTTTATCTCTAAATATCTGGCTCAGATCACTTTATTCTACACTCCTCACACTAAGCTCCTACTCTTGACACAGCCCTTCCTTGTTACTATACAACCCTGGCTTCCATGGCACAGTGACCTCTCTGCCCTATTCTAGAATATAACACTTCAGGGAGAAGAGAGAAGGTCCCTCATCTCTGAAATCTTATATTCTCAGTTTCACTTTATTCTGTTTATCAGAAATGAATCATAAGGCTGGGTGTGGTGGTGCACGCTTGTAATCCCAGTACTTGGGAGGCTGAGACCAGAGGATCACAGGTTTGCGGCCAGCCTCAGCTACTTAGTGAGGCCCTCTGCAAATTAATGAGACCCTATTTCAAAATAAAGAATAAAACATAGGGCTGGGGGTGTAGTTGGAGGTAGAATGCCCCTGGGTTCAATCCCTAGTACCTCAAAAAAAAAAAGAATCATAAGCCCAATGTCTTTGTCAGAATTCTCTGCGATAATCCAAGAACCGACCATACAATTTAGAGGAAGGAAGGTTTATTTGCTCACTATTTCCTTGGGATTTGGGGTTCAGTCCATGTGAGGTCAAGGACTATGAATCTCAGGGCATGGTGGTGGGAAGCAGAGAGAGGGAGAGTACAAGGCTTCATTCTCATAACATGGAAGCCAGAAGCAAGAAAGAGTGAGCAGGAGGAGGAGGAACCAATATATGTTCCCCAAGGCCACACCCCCAGGGACTCCTCCTTAGCAACCAAGCCCTGCTTCCAACATTGCTACCTTGTTTATGTGAGGACTGGGGGGACATTCCCAATCAAAACCATTTGATTTGAGTAAAACACCCAGCTTCTGCTCAAGGAGAAAGGAACCAAAGAGCAGGAGAAGAATTAAAGAATTTGTGAGCATATATTGAAAGCTAGCATATTCATATTTCTATATTATTCTTTTTCTTTAGAATATGAGAAAAATGTCTTTGAAAAGTCACACACATGCACACACTGATGCTTCTCAATTTAGGATGGAGTTACATCTTGATAAACCCATCGTAAATTGAGAGTCATAAATAAAAAATGCATTGAATACACTTAACTTATTGAACATCATTGCTTAGGAACATAAGACACTGTACTGCAGTAGTTGTTTGCTCTCATGACCCCTTGACTAGCTAGGAGCTTCTGCTTCCAATGCAGCCCAGCATCGTGAGAGAGTAAAGAATAAATAGCATAGGCTAGTCCAGGAAAGGATCAGAATTCAAGGTTCATTTTTTTTTCCTGAATGTGTATTGCTTTTATATCATCATAAAGTTAAAAAATCCCAGGTGGAACCATTGTAAACTGAGAACTATGTGTGTGTCTCCATAATATAAATGGATTGGCCATAATAGCACTGGGTTATTTTGAAAGGTATTTTAAGAAACAGGCCTATATAAAACTCATTGTTCTGTCGACTGTATGAATGTTTATCATGTTAAATCAGGAATAGCTGTGCTTCATCTGGACAACTAACATTTTAACTTTTGGGCCTTGTGAATATTTAAAATGATCACATGCAAGAGGGTTTAAGGTCAAATGTTTGGCTCAAGTTTAGCAAAATTAGAAACCTTTTATATTTATTTTGAGAACTAGCCTCTCACATCTGACTTGGTCTTATTTTCTTATTATTTGCCCTAATCCCATTTTTTCAACTTCAAAGTTATTGCCATTTAACATGCAGTTTTTTTTTTTTTGTGGTACCGGGGATTGAACCCAGGGGCGTTCTACCTCCATGCTACACCCCCAGCCCTATTTTTTATACTTTACTTTGAAACCGGGTCTCACGAAGTTGCGGAGGGCCTTACTAAGCAGAGAGGGAGAGAGAGAGAGAGAGAAAGAGAAAGAGAGAGAGAGCCGAGGCTGGCCGTGAACCCGGATCCTCTGTTCTCCGCCTCCCAAAGTACTGGGATTACAAGTGTGCGCCACCATGCCCAGCCTTAACATGCAGTTTTGAAAGCATATTCTTGTCCTTTTGGAACAAGACAAGGAATACATTAAAAAGTATGTGTGAGCCAGGTGTGGTGGTACACGCCTGTAATCCCAGTACTTGGGAGGCTGAGACAGGATCGCAGGTTCTCAGCAAGCCTTGACAACTTAATGAGGCTCTGTTTCAAGATAAATAAAATAGGGTTGGGGGTGTAGCTCAGGTAGAGTGTCCCTGGGTTCAATTCCCAGTACCACACACACACAAAAAAGAGAAAGATAAGAAAAAAATAGTATGTGTTGACTTTATTACCCTTAAGTAACAGCTAGTATTTATTGAATGCATATTATGTATCAGTCATTTTCTGGACCCTATGTAATGTTCACAAACATCCTTTTATGTAGGAAACATTATGCTCATTTATATAGAATGCAGCAAGGTTAAAAGGCATCTAGTAATTGGCAGGACCAGGATTCAAACCAGGTCTGTCTGACTCCACAGCCTGCCTCCCAATTCAGAGCTTACCTAACTATAAATGACCACAGTGTCTTTCCCCTCTGCCCAAGACTTCATGGAACAGCTCTCTTGACAGCTATGGTCTATCCTTGCTACCTGACGCAGGGTCAGACTTTTTGCTGAAGTCTCCAGGTTACACACTCCAACTGAAACCATTCTTTTTGTAGTTGGGGGTGTTTTCCTTCCCCAATATTTTCTATTTTGTACATCCTTTCCCCTGTATCCAACTTAACAAAACAAAATAAGAAAGCACTAGTAGAATGCAGGCTAAGATTTATATTTTGTGAAGGAGCAAACAGCTTTGTGAACTTAGGATATTTTGACAAGTATCTTTGAGGGTTTGACTTGATTCTATAAAATTTCCCATCACATTTATATATCTGGACTTTGGGATTGGGATTAGTATTTCACTTGATATTTAGTTTCTTGCCAAAAAAGAAACTCTGTCCTTCTTGCTTTTAAATCAAATATGTAAAAATCATGGAGCCATGCAAAATTTCTACCTGTGTCAATAAGTTGATGACCTGAAATCAGAGAAAAGAAGGGCAGTGTATGTGTCATTTGATCTGTTGGCAGATAAAGGCAAAGAACCAATTTTATGAGATTCAGATTTGCATTTTGTGTTCAATCTACTTTTTTTTTAAGTTCAAAAAAAAATTTTTTTTACTCTCAAATTTTCCACAAGAGTAGCTGTGAGAGTAGTCTATTCAATTCACTCTATGACAGATCACCAGAGATGCAGTCCTCTGATAGGCATAGACTCTCTGAGCTGCATTGATCTGTAATATCCATGTGTTGACTTAGCCCTGGGAGAACTCAAATTATTCAGCATCAGGGTATGAATCCTGGCTTCTGCTTCATTTACTTCATGTAGATGGTGTTCTATTTTAGAACCCAGGAATATAAGGGCAGATTCAAAGCCATCGTACAAATAGGTATAATTTTATAGAAAATCCTAGCTCCTTTATTTCATGAGGGATTGAATGCTTTTAGGATGTAAAGTTCTTACAGAACACTAAAGAATATCTTAGAATTGAAAAGATCAGGAGAAAAAATGTGTCTTGGGAAATAAAGTATTATAGTTAAAATAATTTCTCCAAAACAAAGCAATTGTTGTATGCTTAGCTCTTTGAAATTGCAAAATAAATTGTCTTCTCCGGAAATAGAAAACTCCAAACAAATCTTAAGGAAGATTTAGGAAAGGACTTGACTGGAGTATTGGTTTTTCTGCATATTTTCTGGTACCAATCCATCATTCAAATTTGTGATTTCTAAGCTGGGCATGGTGGTGCACACCTGTGATCCCAATACTTGGGAGTCTGAGACAGGAGAATTGTGGGTTTTAGACCAGCCTCAGCAACATATTGAGACTCTCAGCAACCTGGTGAAACCCCATTCCAAAATAAAATAGGGCTGGGGGTGTAGCTCAGAGGTAGAACACCCCTGGGTTCAACTCCTGGTAACACACACACGTACACGCACACACACAAACTGTGATTTCTAAAGTACTGAAGCTAAAAGAAATTTCATCTGATATAGCCACATAATTGAATCAAAATTATAAATTATATTTAAAATACTTTAAATACCTCTTTAAATTTCTCTTGTCACCTAACCTAACACTGGGAAGAAAACAACAACAAAGAAACGATACCCCATAACTGTGTATGAGGGAATGACATAGCATTACTGAGATCAAACAAATACAACCATTCAAATAATGCTATGTACATATACAAAATCATCAATACCAACTTCAGTGACATGTATGGAGAAGGGGAGGGACAGGGGTGGGATCCGGAGGGGAACACACCAAGTGCTGTGTGCATGTATGTTCCTATCATTCAATACCTCATTATGATTTATAATTACAATGCATCAATAAAAGTATATGAAAACACATACAATGTCAAGTGTTTTAGGACATCCATCTTTCCATTCATTGAAGTGTTTACCCACCCTCCAGTGTTCCAGACGGCGTTCTAGATGCTGGTGAGTGGCTATGGGAGAAAAGTGAACACAGGCAAAAGTCTCTGTTCTCTTGGAGCTTACGTCCTATTTAGGAGAGAGACAATCTATGCATACTGGAAACTTAGTTTGTTAGATACTGCTTGGTGCAAAAGAGTAAAAGCAGGAGGGGTTGGAGGAAATGTTCAAGGTGAGGAAGACTGGCCATTCAGAGCCTATGGCCAGAGGAGACTTCATTGAGATGGCAGCATCACAGGAGAGACATCCGGAGGAGGGAAGGAGACCACCTGCTGAGAGGTTGGGAGGGGTTTCCAGGCAGGGGAATGGCTGTGCTAAGGTCCTGGAGTGACAGCCTTTCTGACCAATAGTGCAATAGAAGGCAAGGAGGCCAGGGTGGCCGGAGTAGAGTAAGGGGAGCATGAAGATGAGCTAGAGAGGTAACGGGAGGGAGGTACCCTAGAGCTTTGCACATATAGCAAGGACTTTGGCTGTGACTCTAAGGGTTTACTGATATTTTATTGTAAGGTTGTCCTGGTGTTACATTTAGGAGCATCTCTGGTCTCCATGAGATTGTAGTATTGCTTTTTCAGTGTGAAAATCAGGAATATCTTCCCAGAGGGAGAAATCACTGCCAGTTGAGAGTCACTGCTCTAAGAGATATGAAAAGCAACAGGAAGGTCTTGAAGGGAGGGGTGCATGATCTCACAAAATTTAATAGGATCATCATGGCAGCTATTTTGAGTATAAACTGGAGGGAGCAAAAGAAATCAAACAGTAGTTCTATAATTCAGTAGATGCTGAATTTTAAACTGGGTGTTGCCAGTGAAAATTCTGTTGCCAGACTCAAGGAGCCCTTCTCCATGTGGGATATATAACTGGTAAATTATAGTTAAAGCAATTGTAGGAATTAAAATATGGCATCTCTACCCCCTCCCCATTGCAAAATAGAAACTTAAAACTTTACTAACTTATTCTAAGAAATCTCTCTCAGATTACCAATGTATTAGGAAACTGACACTAGAAGACTCCAAATTTAATATAAACACTTTTAAGCCTTTCTATTGAAAAAATACCATAACTATAGTAAAATAAGGCCAATGACCAGCATTATTTTGTATATATTTGTTACAAAATATTCTTTTCATTTCTATTTGGCATTTTTTTGTATTTTTATTTGTTATATACATATTTGTAAGGTAAGTCATATACAAAGGACTTACTGATATACAAGCATCCTCAAAATTAACAAAGAAAAAGGAAAAAGATCTTCAACAGGAAGAAAGGACAAATTATGTAAATAGAAAGTACATACACAAAATATAGATGAATGATACAGAAAAACATTTAGAAAAACATGCTTAACACCATTAAGAATCAAATAAATGTAAGTCAAACAATAAGATACTATAGTTTCAACTATCAGACTGGCAAGGTAAATAGTACCTTATTTGCTATTTATAAGAAGCAGATACTTAATTACATTGGTAGGTACAGAATAAACTTAAAAAATCATCAATCATGCATATTTTACTTCTCAAAATTTTTCCTATGGTAATAGACAAGTACCCTGTGCTATACGTATGTGTTTTGTGGTTACCCTTGGAGGGAAGAATCAGCCCCTTACCCAAAATAGTTTCAGATGTGGAGACTAATGAAGCCACACACACACACCGAGCTGTAATTTACATGCTGGGACTGTCTGAGGCACGCAAGGCGGACACGCAAGCTCCTCTGAGCAGTGGACTGTGGTTAGGGCTCGGCACTGGGCGAGCGTGCCTGAGCAGGGCCAGCCACTTGCATGGTTTGGTCTTCCTGCCCACTCTAAGAAGCTTTCCCATGGGCCTGCCCAGATATGGGGCCAAAGGAGCACGTGGACAGGTGGAGTTTGAAAGCTGTGTGCACTCAAACACTCAAAATGGAGTCAAACTCTTTATTACAGTTCACTCCTGCTACCTGATCACTGATGGAAATCTGCCCTGTCTTATTTAACTCAATTTGAACTTATTTCAGTAAGCTCTTACGTCATCTCAGGAGGGCTGCACCCTGAGGCTGGTAAGGAAGACTGGAAGTTTCATTAAATGCCTTGTTGGCGAACCTATTACTGTATATTTTGAGAAGTAAAATTAATGCATTGTTCGCTATCAGTGATATCTGAAACTGAGGTGGATAAGGAGTGTCTTGGTGAGGTATCATGGTCAGTACATGTAGAGAAATGTGTGACTTTGATTAATATTTCAGGTGTCTTTGAGGCAAAGACTTCCCAGAGTTCTTTATTCTAATCGGGGGAACCTTGGAATAGGAACTATTTCTTTTGTTGTTGATCAGATCAGATGGCCTAAGTATCTGTAAAAATGTCCAAAAAGAGCCTGTTACTGTCCAGGGAAGCCTTCAGTGCTAAGACAGTTGCCTGACGTTTGACCAGGTCACATGATAGGACTGATCTTTGGACCGTGTCTTTGACCAGAGATATCCCACTGAGGGGATGGATGGCAACAGACCCTAGGGACCCCCATCACATGTGCCACCTGTAAAGTGTATGGACTCTCTTTCCATTCCTTGGGGGTTCCCGTGTGGCCAGTGGGTCCCAAGAGGGAGACCTGCTCTAGTGCCATCGTACATGATGAGGGAATGAGGATAAGGGACAATGTTTCCTCTTAGAGGTGAAATATGACAGAGGGTCCAGGTTTGGCTCTATCTTAAGTTCCATTTCTGTGAGGAAGGCTTCGGCCATGCCAGACTTTCAGGGTTCTGCCCACAAGATTTAAACTATAAACTCAGCTGCATTTGGGGAGCCATAGGCTCAGGGCTTGTGTCAGCCTTCATCTCTAGAAGGGTCTTTTATGAAGACAGATTTGCTGTTTTATTTTATTTGTTTATTATTTATTTATTTATTTATTTATTTATTTTTTTGTGGTACTGGGAATTGAACCCAGGGGCATTCTACCTCTGAGCTACACCCCCAGCCCTATTTTTTTATTCTTTATTTTGAAACAGGGTCTCGCTAAGTTGCTGAGGGCCTCACCAAGTAGCTGAGGCCAGCCGCAAACACGGATCCTCCGGTCTCAGTCTCCCAAGTACTGGGATTATAAGCATGCACCACCACACCCAGCTCAGATTTGCGGTTTTAAAGGAGTGTAACTGAGTAGGAAAGTTTCATGGACCAGAACTTCATGGGTAGCTATGGATGTCAGTAATGGTCCAGTGACCCCAGGAGGCAATGGCAGTACCTGTTGTATAGCAACTGGGATAGATTCTAGAGGGATTTTGTTGTTGTTGAAAGTTGACCAATTTTTTTAAATTGGTGCATTATAATTATACATAACAGTGGGATTTATTATTGCATATTTGTAAATGCACATAACATAATTTGGTCAATTTTCTTCCCTGTACCTCCCCTTGCCCTCCCCTCCTTCTTCCCCTTTAGTCCCCTTCCTCCATTCTACTGTTCTCCCTTCTATTTTAATGACATCCTCCAATTTTTCCCTGTAGTTTCCACATCTGAAAGAAAACATATACCTCCCGACTTTCGGAGTTTCACTTACCTCGTTTAGCATGATGTTCTCCAGTTCCATTCATTTTCCTGCAAATGATATAATTTTGTTCTTATTTATGGCTGAATAAAACTCTATTGTATATTCATACCACATTTTCTTTATGCATTTATCTGTTAACAGACATCTATTACAAATTGTGTGCTATAATCGTGGGTACGTATGTATTACTAGAGTATGCTGACTTTCATTCTTTTTTCACAGACACCAAGGAGTGGTATACCTGGTGGTTCTAGTCCTGGTCTTTTGAGGAATCTCCACACTGGTCGCCATAGTGGTTGTACTATTTTACAGCCCCACCAACAGTGTAAAAGAGTTCCTTTCCCTCTGCATCCTCATCAGAATTTATTATTCATATTGATGGCTACTGTTCTAACTGGAGTGAGATGGAATCTCAGTGTTGTCTTGATTTGCATTTCCATGATTGCTAAAGATGATGTCTATTTAATTCATTTTACATTTATTGATTGGTTATTTTTTGGTGTTAAGTTTATTGAGTTATTTATATATTCTGGATATGAATCCTCTGTCAGAATAGTAGCTGGCAAAGATTTTATCTCATTCCATAGGCTCCCTCTTTGTGGTCTTAGTTATTTACTTTGCTATTCAGAAGCTTTTTAATTTGATGACATCCCATTTACTAATTCTTACTATTATTTCCTCAACTTTAGAAGTTCTGTTGAAGAAGGCATTGCCTGTGCCTATATGTAGGAGCATGGACCCTATATTTTTTTCTAGCAGTAGCAAAATTTAGGGTCTAATTCCTAGGTCTTTGATCCATTTTGAGTTAACTTTTATGCAGGGTGAGAGACAGGGAACTAGTTTCATTCTTCTATGTATGGATGTGCAGTTTTGCAACACCATTTTTTTTTAACTGTCTTTTCTCCAAAACCTTTGTCAAGAATCAGATGATGGTATGTGTGTGGGTTTGGCTCTGTGACTTCAATTTGATTCCATTGGTCTATGTGTTTGTTTTTTGCCAGTGCCATGCTGTTTTTGTTACCATAGCTCTGTATTATAATTTAAAATTGTGTATTGTGATGCCTCTAGCATTTTTTTATTAGAATTTCTTTGGTTAGCCGGGTGTGGTGGCGCACGCTTGTATTCCAGTACTTTGGGAGGTGGAGACCGGAGGATCCAGGTTCACGGCCAGCCTCAGCTCACGCATGCACGTGTGTGCGAGCATTCTCTCTCTCTCTCTTTCTCTCTCCCTGTCTCTCTCTCTCTCTCTCTCTCTCTCTACCTAGTGAGGCCCTCCGCAACTTCGTGAGACCCATTTTCAAAATAAAGTATAAAAAATAGGGCCGGGGGCGTAGCGCAGAGGTAGAACGCCCCTGCGTTCAATCCCCGGTACCGCAAAAAAAAAAAAAAAAAAAGAATTTCTTTGGTTATTCTGAATACTTATATGAACTTTAGTACTGTTTTTTCTAGTTTTTTGAAGAATGCCATTGGTATTTTTTAATATAGATTGCATTAAATCTATAGATAACTTTTGGTAATATGGCAATTTTAAATATTAATTCTGTCTATCCATGAGCAGGGAAGGTCTTTTCATCTTCTAGTGTGTTCTTCAATTTCTTTCTTCAGTGTTATATAATTTTGTTGTAGAGGTCATCCCCTTCCATGGTTAAATTTACTTCTAGGTATTTAATTTTTGAGGATACTGTGAATGGAATTATTTTCCTGATTTCTTTTTCAGAAGATTCATTATTGTTGTATAGGAAAGCTATTGATTTTTTGTATGTTGATTTTGTTTCCTGCTACTTTGCTGAATTTTTTTTAAATGTGCTTTTATTGGTGCATTAGATCTCACATCACAATGGACATCAAGGTGACAGTAACATACATGCACACAGCTTTTGGTGTCACCCCCAACTCCTCCCTCCCCCCAGTACAGAGTACTGAAATTGATGTTGGTATATTCTCATAAGTACACATGGTCAATGGTAGTAATTTCATTGATGAACTTCATTCTTCCCCTTCCCCTTCCCTTAGACCACTACCCTGGTTCCACTGAGGCTTCTCCAACCATTGTACAGAGTCCCTTTTGTATCCTCACTACTCCCTAGTTTGCGCATATTAGAGAAACCATATGACCCTTCTCCTTCTGAGGAATCTCCACACTAGTGGTTGAACTAGTATGCACTCCCACCAATGGTGCAGAAGAGTTCCTACTTCCCCACTTTATGGATCTACTATGTATAGGATTATATCATCTGCAAATAGTAATTATTTGGCTTCTTCATTTCCTATTCAAATGCATTAAATTTCCTTTTTTTTGCTAATTGCTCTGGCTAAAATATCTAATACTAAGTTGAATAGGAATATTGATAGTGGACATCTTTGTCTTGCTCTTGATTTTAAGAAAATGCTTTCATTTTTTCCCCACTAAGTACAATGTTAGCTTTTGGTTTATCATTAGCCTTTATCACATTGAGGTAAATTCCTTCTATCCCTACTTTATTCAGTTTTTTTTAATCACAAGTGGGTGCTGAATTTTGTTATAGACTTTTTCTGCATCTATTGAGATGATTATGTGATTTTTGTTATTCTATTTATTGGTGAATTACGTCTATTGATTTGCATATTTTGAACCAAACTTGGATTCCTGGAATGAAACCAACTTCATCATGATATACAATCTCCTTAATGTGTTGTTGAATATTATTTTCTAATATTTTATTAAGGATTTTTTTAATCTATGATAATCAAGGATATTGGTTTCTAGTTTTCTTGATATGTCCTTTTCTGGTTCTGGTATCAGGGTGCTACTGGCTTCATAGAATGAATTTGGAAGTATTCCATCCCTTTCTATTTCATGGAATAATTTAAGAGCATTAACATTAGTTCTTTTTTTTTGTATTCTTTAAAAGTGTAGTAGAGGCTGGGCGTGGTGGCGCACACTTATAATCCCAGTACTTTGGGAGGCGGAGACTGGAGGATCCAGGTTTGCGGCCAGCCTCAGCTCGCTCTCTCTCTCTCTCTCTCTCCCTCTCTCCCTGTCCCTCTCTTTCTCTCTCCCTCTCTCTCTCTCTCTCTCTCTCTCTCTCTCTCTCTACTTAGTGAGGCCCTTCGCAACTTTGTGAGACCTGGTTTCAAAATAAAGTATAAAAAATAGGGCCGGGGGTATAGCACGGAGGTAGAATGCCCCTGGGTTCAATCCCCCCCCCCAAAAAAAAGTGTAGTAGAATTCAGCTGAGAATATATCTGGTCTTGGGCTTTCTTTGTTGGAAGGCTTTGTATTACTGCTTTGATCTCCTTACTTATTATCAGTCTGTTTAGTTTTCTATATTCTCTTGGTTCAATTTTGGTAGGTCATATGTGTCTAGAAATTTATCCATTTCATATATATTTTCTAACTTATTTGAGTATAAGTTTTAAAAATAGTCTGTAGTAATCCTCTGGATTTCTTTGAAGTCTGTGGTAATATCTCCTTTTTATTCTAATTTTATCAATATGTGTCTTCTTTCTTTTTTTGGTTAGTTTGGCTAGGGTTTTAACAATCTTATCTTTTCAAAGAACCAACTCTGTTACATTGATCCTATGTATTTTTTATTCTCTATTACTTTTAGTTCTGATCTTAATTTTTTCTTTCCTTCACCTGGTTTTAGAATTGCTTTGTTCTTGTTTTTCTAAGGCCTTGAGATGTATCATTAGTTGTTTGAGATCTTTCTAATTTTTTATGAAGGCACTCAGAGCTTTAAACAATACTCTTAGAACTACCTTCATAGTGTTCCAGAGATTCTGATATATTGTATCAATATTCTCATTTTATTGTAAGAATTTTAAAATTTTTCCTGTGATTTCTTCTGTCACCATTCATTGTTCAAAAGTGTATTATTTCATCTCCAGGTGTTTATATAGTTTCTGTAGTTTTTATTGCTGTTTATTTCTAACTTAATTATAATCTGATAAGATGCAAAGAATTATATCCTTTTTTTGGCATTTCCTGAAAATTGCTTTGTATCCTAAAATATGCTCTATCTTGAATAAGGTTTCATGAACAGCTGAGAGGAATGTAAATTCAATTATCGCTGGATAAAATATTCTGTAGGCATATGTTAGGTTCACCTCATTTATAATATTTTTAGGCCTTAAGAGCCTTTACTAAATTTGTCTGGATGTTCTATCTATTGGTGAAAGGGATGTGTTCAAATCACCCAGTGTTATTGTTTTGAGACTGAGTCTTTAAGCTGAGTAGTGTTTGTTTTATGTAACTAGGTGCACTGAAATTTGGGGCATAAATATTTACTATCATTATATCTTCTTGTTGAATAGTTCCCTTTACCAGTATAAAGTAACCCTCTTTGTCTCTTCTGATTAATTTTGGCTTGAAGCCTGCTTTGTCAGATATAAGAGTAGCTACTCTTGCTTGTTTTGGGGCTCCATTTGCATGGAATATCATTTTCCATTCTTTCACTTTCAGCCTATGGCTGGCTTTGCCTTTGGGTCTCTTGTAAACAACATATAGTTGAGTCTTCTTTTTAAATTCACTCTGCCATTCTATATCTTTTAATTGGAGAGTTGGGACCATTTTTATTACTGGGTAATAGTTTCTCCTTAGTATAAATCTTATACATCAGCAACTCAGGTCTTGCTTCACTGCATGGGAAGAAGCACAAATGGGGGAATATAAAATGGTTAGAGAAGTGATGGCATCATGTAAAGAACATCATGACAAAAGGAGAAGGGGGGAGGGACCTTACATTCTAGAGAAAAGCATCTGCAAACAGGATGCTTTTCGGGGTTGAAAATGGCATGCAGTTTTCCACATGTCAATTCTTACAACTCTTTGGACACCTCCTTCCTCATGCATATGTTATTTGGGGTCCTCAATTACCTTTTCCACATTCTGCCTTAATGACTCTGCATTGTCTCTGCCCCTTCCCATGGGGAGGGGATCCAAGTGAAGCTCTGCAGGGGGCTTAGCCTTCTGATATTTTTGCTTCAGGTGTGCCCCAACCTATCCAATCTGCTATTCTCTAGCTACCTAACATTCAGATTTGTTTCTAGTGTTTCATTCAGCCCTATTTTTCATTTATGTAGCTATTCTTCTGATGAGATTTGTCCATTCATGGGTGTTGTGGTTCGTTTTTAGTTCTTTATGTGTGTAGTATTTCTTTGGTTATTTTCTGTATGCCAGCTTAGTAATCATGAATTGTTTTAGTTTTTGCTTATATTGGAAAGTTTTTCCTTTCTCTTTCAATTATGAAAGATAGCTTTGCTGGATATGGCTATTTGGGTTTGTAGTTATTCTCTTTCAGGTCTTGGAACACATCATTCTAAACTCTCCTGATTTTGGAGTTTTCAATGAGAAATCAGAGGTAATTATGATTGGCCATATGTGTTTCTCTTGAGGCTTTAAAAATTCTATCCTTCCTTTGTATGTTAGGCATTTTAATTATAATATGGAGATGTTCTTTTTTTTATCTTGTCTATTTGAGGTTCTGAATGTCTCCTTTACCTGGATGTCCATCTCATTCCAAAGGTTTAGAAAAATTTCTATTGTTATTTCCCTGAAAAGGTTATCCAAGACATCAGCTTGTATCTCAGAGCCCTCTTCATCTCCAGTGATTCTCAAATTTGGTCTCTGAATGTCATCCCATGATTCTTGTATATTCTGATCCTGGTTATTTTCTTCAATACTATCTGAATATTCAAGGCCACAAAACAGGCCAGTTTTTAAGTGATAGTATGACTGGGCCTACCTTCATTTATACATTATTCTCAAATGAGAGACATGATTTGATCTGAAACACACAGACAAGGCCAAAACACATAATCCAGCTCCACTTTAAGAAGACACCCCTATACTTCTGACCACAAATGCTAACTATTAAAAGTTAAGCGAAATCTATAACAGAAGCCTGGAAACATTCTGCAAATGCACCAGAGCCCAGGACAATATAAATGCAAGCTGGTCAGCAGGCAGCAACATGGCTCAAAGCTCATGCTAGTCAGCAGATAGCTCAAAATTCTTGCTTGGAGCAGGAAGCTTATCCAGTTAGCAAACCAAAGGCAAGAGGAAAAAGATAGGCAGTGGGAGTCAGAGCCTAGACCATCCTTCTTACAGTGTCAACTGTTATGGTTGCTCCCTGGAGGGTAGAGTTAATCCTTTACTCAAAATTGGTTCAGATGTTGAAATTGATGATGCCACACATGCACCAAGAGGATAGAAAACAGGTTTAATACCCAAATAACAGACCTGTTTGCAATGGCTGGGACAAAAAGGAGGGATAGATGGCAGTTGTTCTTATTGTGGTTGGGGATTAGGACTGAGGTGAAGGGTGCCCATGGGATGGTGTGGTTTTTGAAGTTTCCCTCTGGTGTCAAAAGAAGCAGCACCAAGGCTTTCTTATGGACCTGCCTAGATGTGGGGCAAATGGGGGAGGTGAAAGGAAGTCAGGTTTGAAAGTTTTAGTGGCTAAACATAAACAATGAAATCAGATTTTTTTTTATGTTTACAAAAGAGTTAAGCCAAAATAAATACCCATTTCAGTCAACATTGTCACTGCTGTGATCCAATAAGCCTGATCGCACACAGCTTAGCAGAAGGACAATTTATTTGCTCACAGTTCTTGGAGATTTGAGGGTTCAGCCCATGTGAGGCCAGGTCTGCAGAGCTCAGAGTATGGCGGTACGAAGTGGAGAAAGGAAGATCATGGTGCTCTGCTATCACATCATGGAGGCCAGAAGCAGAGAGAGAAAGCAGGGGAAGGAGAGACTTTATATAATCCCTAAGGCCACACCCCAGAGACTCCTCCTTAGCAACCAAGCCCTAATTCCAGCATTGTTACCTCGTTTCAATGAGGGCTGGGGGCACAATCTAAATCCAAACTATTATAATACCTGATGAAAGGATTGAGCAAATAATTTTGTAGCATCATGCAGTGGAATATTGTAAGGCCAGAAATACTGTTAGGTGGGAAATTAAGTTGTGCAAATAGATTCAATATGATATCATTTTGCACATATACATCTAAATACACACACACACACACACACACACACACACACACACACACACAGGAGAATATACCAAAATGTTAGTGGTGGTTATTTCTTGTAGTAGAATTACAATAGTTTTCATTCTGACCTTTCTTTCTCTCTCTCTCTCTTTCTTTTGTTTCTTTCTCTCTCTCTTTCTTTCTTTTCTTTTTCTTTTTCTTTTTCTTTTTCTTTCATTTTTGTTTGTTTGTCTGTTTTGTGGTACTGGGAACTGAACCCAGAGGCATTCTACCTCTGAGCTATACTCCCAACCCTATTTTTATTTTTTTTTTATTTTTGAAAGAGGGTCTTTCTAAGTTCCCAGGACATTCTACCTCTGAGCTACACTCCCAATTCTTTTTTTATTTTTTCATTTTGAAACAGGGTCTCTAGGTTGATGAGAGTCTCACTATTTGCTGAAGCTGTCCTCGAACCTGTGATTCTCCTGTCTCAGCCTCCCAAGTACTAGGATTACAGGCATGTACCACCATGCCTGACTTCATTCTAACTTTTCTTATATGTATTTCTCTTTAATGTATATTATGTGTATTTTTGTGGAATGTCAGTTCTTTCTTGAAAGATTTGGTTTTGTGTCATTGCTGGCCTTGGGGCCACGCACAGGTGAGAGCTGGAGGCTCTGCTGCATGTGGCTTTAGTCCTTTCTGGGGGTATCATCATTGTGCCTGGTCTAGTCTGAAGATTATCCAGATGGCCAACAATGCTATGCTGAGTAAACAGCTTTACTGCATGGTCTGTTTATTTCTGATTTACCATGGTTCAGAACATCTTGAATTACTTTAATATTTATTTTGTAATTTTATAAGCCCCCAAATTTTAGATGTGGAAGGATAAAATTATTCAGAGTTCCTATGGTAAATTACACCTCTCCCCATTTTTCAGTACCTTGCTTAGAAAAATGATAACATCTTTATAATAAAACTATTGAATCCTGGCAATTGAATAGGGTGAGAATTTGTTCCATCATAAGGATTACTTCATTAGTAAAGCAAATAATATTTAGAGTATAGGAACATTTCACAGCACAAATGAAAGATAATAAATGGGCCAATTAAAAACTACTTTGCATGTTCAGAAACAGCATTATTTTCTATTGAAAATGAAATACTATTGTTTAAAAATGACAGGCTATTAAACATTTGTGCTTATGCTATTTAATATGTTAATACTAATTTTTTAGTCATAGTCACCAAGAGAAGTATTTGTTTAAAAGTTGGATTAGGAGGCAATCTAAAATTAAAATGTCTATGTGGCATTTACTTTCGGTATCAGAATATTAAAAAATATAAAAATAATGCCCAGCGGGTATTACTGTAGAACTTACTAAATATAGAAAAACATTCATTGAATCCAAAACTCTTTGGCAAAAGCTTCATTTATTTCATTCTATCTTTAAATTGATAATTTATATAATGTGCAATTCCTATTTAAACAGATTATTCCATAAATCAGGAAACTAGTCTTCTCATTGCCAAATATGAAGGATTTATAGAATACAGTTGCTAGTAAAATGAGTGGCAGAAGACTGGGAGAAGAAAAACATTTATTACTTGTCTATTGTGTGCACATAGAATAAGGGTTTTAACCATATTCTTCCCCCATTCTTAAAAATTCATTACTAACAACTTTTATTGAGCATCCACTATGCAATGGCCTTAAATTTAAGGGTCAGGGTCTCTTCCTGGATGGAATTCAAATCTATGGAATTTCAGTCTTAGAGTATTTTTTTTCAAAAGAAGGATGTTGAGCACAAGCTGTCTTCCACTTTGTGCACATTGACCCCAGATTTTGAATGGGAAGAGGACATCCTCATGGAACAGAGTCACAGCAAGCATTTTAGCTGGGGAATGATGGAAACAGTATGGGTAGAAAGAGGCATTCATTTTCCAGAGGTAGCCATGGCATCCAGGAGTCGAGCGGGGCACCTGCTGGTGGTGGCTACTGCAGAGCTGGTGGCCTCTGAGCCTGGTTTTCTGATCTTCCCTGCAACCCTCTGAGCCACTCCTTACTCTTTATTTAATTTTTTTTTTGGTACTAGGGATTGAACCTTGAACCCTGGGGCATTCTACGTCCAAGCTACACCCCCAGCCATTTTTGTATTTTATTTTGAAGTAGGGTTTTGCTAAGTTGCTAAGGGTCTCACTAAGTTGGTGAGACTGCCCTCAAACCTGCCATCCTCCTCCTGTCTCAGCTTCCCAAGTACTGGGATTCCAGTCACATGCTACAATGCCTCCATGCCTGGCTTAATGAATTTTTTTGCTAAAATCATCCAGAGTCAGTTCTGATGCTTGTATCTGAGAACCTACATCATTTAATATTTATTAATCATATTTCACCAAGGAGGGAACAAAATCAGAGAAGTTCAGTTAAGATCTGTTTGTAGCTGGTTTGGTGGTGCACGCCTGTAATCCTAGTACTTGGGAGGCTGAAGCAGAAGAACTATAGGTTTGAGGCCAGCCTCAGAAACTTAGTGAGGCCCTCAGAAACTTAGTGAGACCCTGTTTCATAATAAAAATAAAAAATGGCTGGGAGTATAGCTCAGAGGTAGAATGCCCTGGGTTCAATCTCCAGTACCAAAAAAAAAAAAAAAAATCTGTTGGTGTGTTCTGCAAGCCAAGATGACTCTGGGCCCAATTTTATAATCTGCTAGAAAATCCCTCACAGCTCGTTATAACCTGCATGCCCCTCTGCAGTGGCACCTCTAATGAGACAGGAACAGGCTTTATCACTCTAACTCAACTCAGGTTGTATCCGTGGTGTCGAAGCAATCTCTAGTTCAATTTGGTGAGAAACACAGTACAAAACATAGCTGTAAAAGTGAAGCTTCGCATCATGAAGTGGCTCACTGACTCATTGCATATTTTAGTTCCCAGGTCATTGTGTGGCCATCATGGCTAAAATAACAGCTTTAAAGTAAAACCTGGTCATCTTCTATTAGAAGTGGGGAGGCTGTTTGAAGAGTTACAGGCTGGAGCTGGGCTGCAGTAATGATGGTTCCTTCTGCCCGCTCCTGCTGTTATGCACAACATGCTCTCAAGATTTATGTTTGTTTTGAAGTTAATTAGCCCAATGTAAACCTCATGTGCCTTTGATTAATTAGTTTCACACTGCCTGACTGTGATTCGCATGTGTGATGTAATACCCACAAAGAACCGGGACGCGACAGGTTGGGGAGGCTGCTTATAGGAGGTAGAGGATGGCAAGCCTTTCCTCTGGTGAGCTACATCTCCTCATCCTCCCTTTTTCCAAACAAAACCCTGACTCCATTTTACACTGTCGCAGAGGGAGAAAAATTGTTTTACAATTCATATTGTATTTTTCTAACTTAATCAAGTTTCCTGTTTGAACTCATTGCTGGTGGTTACAATATCCTCCTTCTCCTCCTACTCCTCCTCCTCCTCCCCCTCCTCCCCCGCCTCTACTGCCTCCCCTCCTCTTTCCTCTTCTTCTTCCTTTTTCTGTCTTCTCTGGATGTATATTATAAAATTTTGATGGTGGCTTTAAGTCTCTTTTTTGTGTACCAGAGCTCTTCATGAGCAAATGCTCATTTTTTCTGATTTTATCTTTGCCTCTTTTCCTTCTCAAATTGTCTTTTTGGTTTTGGGGGCAGTTTGCTGTGTGTTCGTGGTGGCTGGAGGGGCGGTGATGGTAAGGAAGGCTACAGATCGGCACAAGAGTCCCAGTGTTCTTCTCTGGGTACCTGTTCAGCTCTGCAGCATGGTGACTCTTATGTAGAGGTCACTGCTGGCCCTGCTGCTGAAGCCTGTAGCTGAAGAACATAGGAATTCAGTGCTACAGCAGTGCTTGTAATGAGCCTGGTCAGCAGCTTCTCGTCTCCTCAGCCCATACCATCCTTCCCTTCCTCCCCTCCCCAGCCCTGCCCTGCACACCCTTCCCTAGTCTTCCCCTTCTGGTCCTGCTTCCCAGACAGAACCAGTCACATGGCACTTGGAACCTTTGAATACCTTCTGCAGCGTGTGAAGGCAGCTGACACATGTTCTAGAAACATAGACTCATACCTGACTTATTGTTGACTGCACCATGGACTGTGTTTGCTATGTGGTGGCCACTCCATGTGGGTCGCTTACCACAGGGCAAATTAAGAACTTGGGCAAAAATCTTTCTACTTTCAGCTTTCTCCATAACCTGTCAAATAGGCATCCAAAGATTTTGGCTTAAAGTAATGATAAGGTCTTGACCACTCCTCATAGCCCAAATTTTCTTTGTTAGTGAAATCTTTTAGGGTTGACAGAGGCTACTTTCTCATTCCCAGGGTCACATCTGTCCTGCCGCTTCTCTGGGCCCTAATAGTGGTCAAATTGAAACAAAAGAAATTGGACTATTTTAAGAGAAGCAATGACAATCACAGTGTCTTGCACAGGAAGGTGGGGAGGGAGAGGGAGTAGGGTGGGAAATGGGGGAGGGCTCAACAAGTGCTGTGTGCGTGTATGCCCCTGTCACCCTGAACTTCATCACTGTGTATGATTACAATGCACCAATAAAAAAAGTTTATGTTGTGTGTGTGTGTGTGTAAGTGTGTGTGTGTGTGTGTGTGTGTGTGTGTGTGTTTGTGAGAAAGAGAGAGAGCGAGCGAGAGAGCAAGCTCCAATGCATTTAGTTCTATTGAAACTGGATATGTGTATGCTTTTCTGTATCTTGTAGCTTAACATATCTTGTACACCTTTCTTTTGGGAAGCATACTTGATAAACACTTAAATGAACTAGAGAGAGGGATGAAGGACAAGGAAAGAAACAGGAGGCCACCAGGAAAGCCATAGTTACCTGCCTTCCCCCTCCTATCTCTGTCCTGTTTCCCACGGGAAACTATTTTTAACTTTTTATGCAATTTCTGTTTAGAGTTCCCTGCTAATTATCTCTATATCTCAAGAAATACCTCTAGAAATGCAGTGAAGGGAAGCTGTCAGTGGCAGGGAAATTCTGCACCCCTCCTGAAGATGAGTCCAGAGGTGGCTCAGTGGTTTGGGGGCGGGGAATTGGCTGCCTCTTTTGCACTGTCTCTGTGAAGACCTATAACCATCCATTCCTTATGGAGAGCTTGTAACGTACTGAATGTATGGGTATGATTACATTTACTACAGCATTTAAATTAAGCATACCCAATTATTTGCAGATGTCTTAAAATGTGAAAACCACAACATTTATAATGAAGATTACATAGATACAATAGGTATGTGTAGCTGATATATTGAGTGCATGACTCATCGGATGTGATAAATGCGTTGTCTCCCAATGTCCCTTTCAACTTTATTCAGTGGGGGCACACTTTCCTCAGCTACTTGATAGAGTTACTGATGTCAGACTGCCCTAGAGTCAATCTTCATCATGAAACACAGTCATAATACAAAAATTAAGAGTATCTGGTCCAAACTATTAATTAACTCCAATCTTTGCTGACAAGAGATGCCTTCTTACTTCCAAGCTAAGGTCTGGGGCATAGCCATTACCTGCACTCTTTCTTGCTCATCCCTCCAGTTCTCTATCCACCAGGGCTGAGGCCTAGGGAGAGAGGAAAGGGATACAGATATGTCTTGGCTGGCTGGATTTGCTCCCTCTGGTCTTGGCACAGCTAGAGCCTACTCTTTCTCCTGTGGTTCCTTCCAGAGACTCTTAGATGGGGGACCTCTTATTTGCTGTTCCTTTGGTGCAGGAGATCATCCATCCTGACTAGTCACTTGAGCCTCCATCTGTGGCCTCTTGGAACATGACTCTAACTTTAGCATCTTGCTGCAAGATCTTCCCTTCCTAGAACACATAAGGTGACCCCTCACTAGCTCTATCTTGTTTATGGTACATGCGACACACACATTCTTTGTTCCAACAGTCACTAAGGGTGTATTCAACCCTAGCAACTTGGCAACTGTCTTGCATCTGGAACCAAAGCACTAAGTCAGCTGGTCTTATACCTTCTATCTTTCTTTCTGCATAGAACAAGCTCTGCCCTACTGCCTCATATTCCTCCATCTTTTATCCCTGCTAGCACCTCGTTTTCTATGCCAGCAATTCTAGGGGTCAAAGACTCAGCTCTCTGTGGAGTTTGATTGGAAACTTTCCTCACCAATCCTTGAGGGGTTGGGCCAGGTCCCACAGTGTCCTCCTGTAGGGAACAGGTCTTCCAGCATTCTGTGCCACTCTTGGAACATCCTCTTCACAAAGCGATCTCTTCAAAAGCATATTCTCTTTCCGCACATCCTCCCCAGCGTTTTCATTGGCAGGAAAATGGATGGAACTAGAGAATATTATACCAAGTGAGATTAGCCAGTCACAGAAAGGAAAGGGTCATATGTTTTCACTCATATGTGGAAGCTAGAGAGAAATTGGGAAACAAAGAGGATTTCAGATAAATGAAAGGAGATGCTAGTAGAATAGTGGAAGGGGATTTGGGGAGAGAGATGGGGCAGTGAAAGGGGAGATTTGATGATGGGGAAAGTTCAAATAACCCTATGTTCATATATGAAGCTATCAATATTAATGTTACTATTATGTATGGGGTGGAGGAGGGAGTGGGGTGGGACCCAGGGAAAGAAACACAATGGATGCTGTCTCTATGTCTCTGTCACTCTGAACCTCACTACGATGTATAATTACAATGCACCAAATAAAAAAATCATATCCTCTTTTCACTCTGACCACTTCTAATATCTTCATCTTCTCAAGGCATACAACGAACCATGGAGTAGATTTTAACCGTTATTTGGTAAGTCCTGATTTTTCATATGGCTTTTCACCTTTGTAAAGTTATATGCTTTTTTATCTTCATGATTTATTCACAAATGTAAATATAACACCTTGTTACATACTTTTCCATCCAGGTCACCAATCCCTTCTTACAGAGTTGACTGTGCCTCATTTGCTTGTAGATTTTATATACAAGTCTCAATCCAGCTCATCTCCTGTTGTTTTCTTTTGTCTGTGAATTTTAGGACTTTCTGTGTTCTAGCTAAAAGAAACCACCTGAAGTTGGCTCATGCAACTGTTCATGAATGAGAGCTTTTTCATGGGAGTGAAAGGCAGGAATGCAGCTTGATCTTAAAGGCAATTTGAGACAGGAACTAGAAGGTAGCGGGGAGCTTGGGAATACTGTCTCTCCACTGCATTCATTTGAGTATATATATTTGAAAATACATACATATATATTTGAAAACACACACATATATTTTATATATATAAAATAATATATATAAATATTTTATATATCAAGATCTGTGGTGAGAAAAAAATAATCATTGATGGCACTTAAATTGATATGCTACAATGCCCAGAGCAAAGAGACTACTTTCGTTTCTAGGAAGTGGTTTCTAACTGGCCCATCTTTGGCCAAGTGTTTGTTTCTTGCTGCAATGAAGAAGGGATAGTGGTAAAACAATGCAAGCATAGTTGCTGCTGGAGCCCAAGACAGTGAAGGGAGGCCAGCAGGCAGCAAATGCACTAAAACTGGCTCCTATGAGATTGATACTGATTTTTATTGTTGAAATGGCTGCTAAGTGTCACTGTCAAAATTGGATACCTTTTCAGTTTCAATTTCCTACTGCTGCTGTGACAAAG
Organism: Glis glis; assembly: GCA_004027185.1. Lineage (NCBI taxonomy): Eukaryota > Metazoa > Chordata > Mammalia > Rodentia > Gliridae > Glis > Glis glis. The sequence continues at coordinate 22,778 of PVJS01006707.1, forward strand.
GACTACAAACTTGGTAGCTTAAATCAACACAGACTTATTACCTTACCATTCTATAGGTCAGAAGTTTGAAATGAGACTTGTTGAGCTAAAATCAAGATATTACTTGGCCGTATTCCTTCTGGAGGCTCTGGGGGAGAATCTGTTTCCTTGCCATTTCCAACTTCTACAGATAGCCCACTTGCTTAGTTCATGGTCCCTTCCATCCTCAAAGCCAGAAATGGCTGGTTAATTCCTTCTTACACTGCATCTTTCTGACATACACTGTCTTGCCTCCCTCTTTCTAAGGATCCTGAGAAGACATTATGCCCACCTGCCTCATGCAGGGTAATCTTCCCATCTCAAGATCCTTAATAACATCTGCAAAGCCACTTTTGCCATATAAGGTAACAGATTTGCAAATTTAGAGAAGCGGAACATAGACACCTTTGGCAGAGGGGTGGGCATTATTCTGTTTACCACAGCTTTCATTTGTCTACTTATCTTTCCTGACTTCTAGATGTTTAACATGATCTTATGCTTAATGATTTTTCTTTCTCCTTCTTCTTTTAATGATTATTTACTTTTAGCTGCTCACCTGCAGCTGAGTGACAGACAGAAATGACATTCTAGTGCTTTATCTAGTCTACTCTGCCATTTGTTTTATTGAGGCTACAGGGGCTTACTAAATATGTATAGAATGATGGACTCATGGGTAAAAGGTTACATAGCAAATAAATCTTGAGAACATAATGTTCTTGCAATTTGGTGAGATTTCCAAAGTAGCAGAAAAGTTAATCAGATATAGGGAGGAAAAGAAAAAAAACTAATCTTAGGAGAATTCTTATTGCCAGTGGAAGGAGACATTGGTTGCTTACTTGGTGATGAGTCAAAAGAGTGAATAAAACATTATACTCTAGTATGAAGTGACTTTTACCCAAGCAAAGGTTGTTCTTAAAGGAACTAAGAAGAGTATCATTAATAATTAAAAATAATTTTAACTATCAACAAAATCAAAAAGGTCAAATGAAGAAATAATAATGTATATTTATATAATTAAAAATAATGGCTATCACTCATTGATAACCTAGAATATGATAGACCTTGTGTTATGTGCTTATGTGCATAATTATGATAGTATTTGTGCCACTTTGGTACTATCATTATTCCCAGCTTATAACTGAGAGACTGAGAAGTAGCTTGTTTTTATGATTTCCCCAAAGTCACATCACTAGTAGCTAGATGATCCTGGATTTAAACCCATGTGGTTCAAATTAATTCTATAGTCTCTCTATAATTGCATGCAACTCAATCCATCCCATTTTATCCTTCACATAACCATAAGATGAAGGTGCCAGGGCATAGAAGGATTAAGAATCTTGCCCAAGATCAACAAATATTTTTTCAACCTATTTTTGACAGAGCTAAAGTTTGGAGTCTAAGTTATCTGATCTCAGTTAAAATATGACAGGTATTAGTCACCAGCAGGTAAAAGGCAAATAAACTAAAAAGAAGAGGTAAAAAAGGAAATGAAGTAGGAAGCAAGAAAAAAGATAAAAGGGAAAAAGGAAAGAATGTAATTAAGCATTGAATACAATTTAATAAAGGTATCCACGGTGGGTAGTGATATGTACTGCTGTTTTCCTGTTATTTACCTGGAATATTTGCATCCTGTTCAAATGATCAAATCATTCCTGAGCACCTATTGTATGTCATGTACCACTTATGAAGATGGTTGCTGCTCCTAAGGACCTCACAATCTAAATATACATGTAGCAAATAAGTCTCTGAGTTCATTAACTCAAGTATACAAAAAATATATAGTTCTGAAAGGTAGATTTCTTAGATGTTACCCAAAGTTCCCATTTCCTGGAATGTCTTATAAAAATCCCTGATTTTTATGAATATGATGGGATATTAACACAATTATTAAATTATGTTAAACGGCATAGTTGGATTTAAGAAAGGGAGTTTATCTAGGTGGGCTTCATCTAATCATGTGAATGCTTTAACCTGTGTCTAGAGGACCTTTCCAATCTCATGACCAGAAAGTCAGAGTTATGAATCACAAAAAGATGACTTGGGCTAGTTTTGATGGCACACTCCTGTAATCCTACTACTTGGGAGGCTGGGACAGGAGGGTTGCAGGTTTGAGACCAGCATGCATTAACTTAGTGAAACCCTCTTTTTTTGTGTGTGGTACTGCGGATTGAACCTAGGGGCATTCTACCTCTGAGCTACACCCCCAGCCCTATTTTATTTATTTATTTTGAAACAGGGTTTCTTGTGATAGTTGGTCTGGTTTGTCAACTTGACCCACCTAATATCATGTGACTTTGGTTGTGTAACAGCAGATTGAACTGGAAGTCCTGCCTTAAATGTGGGTAGCAGGGTTCTGATAGGTGCAGGACTTAGATAAAAGAAGAAGAAAGCCGCGTAGAGAGAGCCGCGACTCTTCCTGAAGAAAACGCATCTGCTCTCGACTGAGATTGTCGATCTCCAACTTTGCCGTTTCCTTGAAGAGCTTCTTGATCTTCTGCTCTTGTCTGAGATCGTCGGCCTCCAGCCTTGGAACTGAAACTTCACCATCGTTTCTCCAAAGAGCTTCCTTATCTTCACATCTTGGACTGGACTGAATTGGTGGTTGCTTCAATCCTAAGGCTCCAGCTCTTAGATCACCCGACCAGCTACTGATTCCCCTGACTCTTCACGTGCAGGCGAAACTCAGGACTACATCATGAGCTGATCTAATAAATCCTTTTTTTTAATTCTGTGAATTCTGTTGATCTAGTGAACCCTGACCAATACACTCTCTAAGGTGCAGAGGGCCTCAATAAATTGCTGAGGCTGGCCGCAAACCTGTGATCCTCCTATCTCAGCCTCCCAAGTACTGGGATCACAAATGTGTGCTACCATGCCTGACTGTGAGACCCTCTTTTGAAATAAAAAATAAGACTAGGGTGTAACTCATAGGTGGAGTGCCCCTGGGTTCGATCCACAGTAATACACACACACACACACACACACACACACACACACACACCTTCCTTGGAGTTGGAAGGAACCAAGTATCAAGGTATGTGAGCACTATGTAGGAGCCAAGAGAGGTCCCTGGATGGAGGCCAGCAAGGAAAAGAGGAACACAGTCCTATAACCAAAAGGAACTGAATTCTGTTAGCAATAAGAATGAACTTGGAAGCAGATTTTTCCCTAGAGTCTCCAAACAAAAACTCACCCCGGCAGACACTCTGATTTCAGGCTCATGATACACTAAGCAGAGAAGCAAGTCACACCATGCTGGACCTCTGACCCAAAGGACTGACAGTGAATAAGGAGATGCTGTGTTAAGCCACTAAATTTGTGGCTATTTGTTACATAGCAGAAGAGAACTAATCCACTGGTGTGTTTCTTTATGTCAATTTCTAATTCAATTCTCATTCCATAGGATGGCAGAAATTCAGTCATTTCAGAATTTTCCTACTTTCCCAGGGTGGCTTCCAGGTTATATTGTGTGACAATCCCCAGGGACATTGAAGGAGGCTGGTTTGGGCTTCCCTCTATTTATGATAGCATCCATCCAGTATGGTCCGTATAGCTCATAACTAAATCATTTCTTGCTTCTAGCACATCTTCAGATTTTGTGTTCTCTTAGCAATATTTTTGTTCAATTTAAGCTTACCAAACCATTTTGCTCTTGGAACCTCTAGGCTTGCAAAAAATTCTGCCTTCTCTAGCTAACCATAAATTCAACCCAGAAGGATTCTTTCATCCTCATATAGACTCCTGGCTAAATGTGGAGTCCTTCTCTAGCTAGCCATATGAAGCCGTTTTATCTTTTCCAGGGTTGTTGAACAAAGGATAGGATAAATTCCAGAAAAGACATAATTTGACACCATTTCTAAAAGCCTTATGGCTCTGGACTATCAAAATATGTATCACCTCCCAGAGTTTTGGCATCCCATAGAAGAGACATAATTGGGCTGGACATAACCCAAGCAGGAGCAGGACAGAAGAGGTCCCGAAGACCGGACACCTCCCACTGTGATGGCAATGGCTTTGAGTGCATCTTGCCAACTCCAGAAGTCAGGAGGCAGCATGGTGGGGATTAGGTGATAACAGATCCTTCCTTTCTCCCTTCGTATTGTAGACATTGAGATGCTGCTTCAAACAGCCTCTTAAAATCATGCTAGGCAATAGCTCCAAGTGGAAAGAGGTCACTGTATTGGCAACTAGTATGTGTTTCTGATGGAAAGGCTATCTTTCATGAGCCTTTGAGGCCAGGAAATGAACTCAAGAGCCAAAAATACATTCATTGGATGAGTCGTGAGGCTCAGTAAGGATTTGTGCAAGATATATCATTGGTGTGAGAAAACAGGGCATTTCTCTTACCACCAGGGACAGATTGTTCAGCTCATCCTGCCCTTTTCCAAGCTTTCTATGTAAATATAAGGAGGCGAGGAGAGGGGCTGCTCTCCTGGAGCAAATCCCACTGAGCTCCCAGCTGTGGCTGTCTCATGGATGCTTTTCATTGAGATGTCAAACTGTGTCTTTTCTGATGCCCCGGGAGGCACATGTGTCTTTGAGCCTGCACATATGTTATGATAGTTACCCTCACTGCTTGCATTTTTGGTGGCACCTAATACAAGACAAACCCTACTTAGTTCTGGGGATGAGGTCTTTTCAAAAAGTGTCAAAGGTGTGAGATTGCTCCTTCTCAAATAAGAACCCCCCCCCCTTTTAGAGCTGATGAAGGATCACTCAGCTGAGTTGGGATGGTCTGCAATGCAGGGGTTATGGGTTTTGTGAACTGCTGTAGCCTTCAAGCCACAAATCTGCCATGAAGGGGAAACAGGACAATGAAGCCCTGCATGGTTCCTTGACCTGGAAGCACCTGCACCAGGAGTCTACCTGGGGGTGATATCATCTTTATAAACTGGTAGATGACCTGAATTAATGAAGACAATGGAGACTAGAAATCCTTGAATGGAGTCCATTTCTCTGATCAAAACAATAAGAAAGATGGGCAAAAGGGATTGAGCAATGGGCCAAACTTCCTTATAAGGTTATCTCACAATGAGCAGTATAACACAGGCTCTTATGAAAATGGATGGATAAAGAGGAAAGTGATGGCTTGTCATTCTTTCTTTGTGTGTGTGTGTGGTACTGGGATTTGATCCCAGGGGCATTCTTCCTCCCAGCTATACCCCAGCCGTATTTTTTTTATTCTTTATTTTGAATCAGGGTCTCACTAAGTTGTGGTTGGCCTCACTAAGTAGCTGAGGCTGGCTGCGAAACTGTGATCCTCCTGTCTCAGCCTCCCAGGCACTGGGATTACAAGTGTGTGCCACCATACCCAGCTTGCCTTGCCATTCTTTAAGAAAGATAGAAAGCTTGTAGACATGTAGAAGCCAAAGGAACCTAAATAGAATGCAAAGGCAGACTAACAAGGATGTAGTAAAGAAGACAAATTAGTCTTCAAGTCAGAGCAATTTGTAAGAACAGTTGGAAGATTGATATGAGTGGGTCCCTTTAGCATTGTTCATTCTCAACCTGGCTGTCAACCATGCAAGAAGCTCAGATCCCTGAACCTTTGAAAGCAGATCCAGAAGATGAGCTCAAACACTGACACACCGGTCTCATTTATCATGGTGGTATTGAAGCGGAGCTCTTGTAGGAAACTCCTGTTGCTTTCAACACCATCTTGCAAAACTGACCTTGGTCTCTGTGCAATAGCTTTTTCAAACTGAAAGACTACTGTTGGGGCCCTGTCCTTGTTTCTCCCAAGGGGAATAACTGACCATGAGGGGGATTCCTTGAAATCCCTACTTTCTCCAGACTGAAGAGCTCAGGAAACTTGTACCTGTGTATCTGAGAAGCTCCTTGGTATAATTTCCATTTTTTTAAATTTGAGACTGGTGGTGCCATAGCTCAAAAATTTAGGTCATAATTACTTGGGGGTAGTTTTTTGCCTTTTCAGTGGAACATGATCGTTTTTTCTTTGTCTAGCTGCATAATTGGCAGAGAGAATGTGTATTGTCTAAGCCCAGTAAGAGGGGCCTGCTGGGTTGATGCTGAGTGCACCTCTAGGAGCCTTCTATTCTACCAAAACCTGTGAAGGTCCTGCAAAGTGAACATTTACCAGTATATTTAACATGACTTGTGGTTGGCTGGAATCTTTGATAATAAGACTTTGGAATCTGTTAAAACTGGGATAATTGGCAACTATTTACGTCATATCAGATTTGGTGATATTACACATCAGATTTTCTCATGAAAGGAGAAATTCGACTCTTTTCAGGTCCATACTCCCATTCTATAATGAGTACATTTCTAAAAGTACTGAAGTTCCATATGGTAGATCAAAGCTGAGAATGCTCTATTGTAAAATGGTCTATCAGGTCAAGGAACAAGACCAATTCTCCAAGATTCAGTCAACTCCACAAATAGATGGTTGCCTGTCCATTAGGAAGAAAAATGTCTCCACAACTGTTTAGGAAAAGCTGTCAGTTTGAAAAGAGTTTTGCCTTTAAGACTTGGCAAGAAAAACTGTTTCCCTGTTGGGACAGTTTACCTCTGAGGTGGTTATAGTCAATGGGTTACTACAGCCATCAATCTTAATGATGGCAAATTCTGATAGCTCCCAGTGTTGTATGTTGTTTCTTAATGGGATGAAATCTAAGTTGGGTTCTCGTGAATCATTGCTAGTGACTTAGCTTTATGGTGAGGCAGGGGATCACTTAAAAACCTGATTATTAAAGGTGTATTTATTGAGGGCATCCATCTGGCTTTGACTGGGCCTAGATTGAGGGCAGACGTGCAGTTAAGTCTGGATGCTCTCTTCCGGGGGATGGCACCTGGTAGTATTACTGACTGCTGGAGCACTTCTAATCTTCTTTGCTCTGAAGCTATGTTCCTCTGCTTCTGGGGACACCTTTGCTATGAACAGTGATTCCTACATTTCTGTAGAGTGCATAGCTCCAGGGAAAGGACAAACTGTCCAGTGATTTTAGCTCTAAATTGCAAATGCAAATGAATAATTTTAACTAATATCTCTTTTGATCTTTTTCCTTTGGTGAGATAGTAACTAAAAGCAGCTGAGAAATGGCTGAACCCTGTTTCTTAGACACAGACAGGCTCATTTTCTTCCGCCTCCTTTAGATTTTTGCCTACCCATTATCTTCAATGATGCCTCCTCTGACCACCTTATTTAAAATTACAGTAGTGTTTACTTCTTGGTAGTTTCTTTCTCCCTTCTGTGCTTTATTTTTCTTCAAAATACTTACCACCTTTTAAAATACTACAGTGTTAAAAAATATCTATGTATTATCCCTCCCCATGCACTAGAATGTGGTTTCTTTGAGGGTGGAAATTTACACTTGTTTTGTTCATACCCATCACCTAGAATGATGCCTGAAATTTGGAATGTTTCAAGTGGATGTTTGCTGAATTAAAGAATCAGTATTTGTTGAACAGATAAGGAATGGGCACCTCCATTTTAACTGATAATCTAAAGTATTTTCCAAAGTAGGCTTTCCTAAAATTTGAAAATTGTAAATTATTTAAAACCAGGTTTAATCAGCAATTTGCCTAGGCATTTTGTTTTTGTTTTTACCATCGCATTTTACATTCCTTAATGAAATAGAGATTATCTCAAGGGACACTATGGGAGATTTGACTGTTCTCCCATGTTTCTTAATGTAGATTTTTTTTGAGAAGAATAAGCATATTCCTCTTGTGATCAGGAAAAATAATCCATAAACATGGTTCAGTGATTCTTTTTAATGTTTGGAATTTTTAATATCTGGTCTAAGGATGAATTCTGAAGACTATTAACAGATAGAGTATAAAGAGTTTCAAATTGGCAGTTACCCAGAGCCTCAATATTTCTCATTACACTTAGCAATATTTCCCAATATCTTCAGAATCTCAGTATTTCTCATTATGTTTCCTGCTTCTTTGCCATGAATTTACTAGATCCAAAGGGTGAGACTGCTAAATTTAGAAAGCATTCTCATCTCAGGAGAATTCTATGTAGATCCTATGACATCATCACAAGAAAAATACGCTAGTTGGAATGAAAAGGAAATCACACATTTAAATCGTTTTTCCTACTTTGCTTAATTCAGAGCTTTTGTTGTTTCTCTTTCTAAATTGATACTTAGCTTGAATTCATTTTATTTTTGTGTCTAATATTACTGAGAATATTGCTTAAGGTTTGTTCTGATTTTTATTAGTTTCTAATTACTGTTTTTTATTAAAGTAAGAGAATGTTTAAGATAACACATAAAATAATTCATATGGAGCCCCTTTACAAGGGATAGTGATTTAGAAATAATTGTCTTAATCCTATGAGATATGGATCAAATAATTCACTTGTTTTTGTTGATACATTTAAATTGAATTTATTTCCATTCATTATGTGGTGCATTTTAGCTCGCATACATTTTGTGTGTGTGTATGTGGTACTGGGGATTGAACTCGGACATTCTACCTCTGAGCGACACCCTAGCCCTATTTTATTTTTTATTTTGAAACAGGGTTTTACTAAGTTGTTGAGGCTGACCTCACACCTGTGATCCTCCTGTCTTGGCCTCCCAAGTTCTGGGTTTATAGACATGTGCCACTGAGCCCTGCTTCACATGTATTTTTTTTTTATGACCCACACCCTACTGCAGTAGCTGGGAACATGCAGAATGTAGTAATTTTGTTATAGCATCTTCAGGTGCAGATGGCATGGAGCTGTAGAGAAAAGGGCTTGGACTTCTCAGTTGTTAGGGAGTGTGTTTAGGTCTGAATGCAATACTGCAGATCTTGAGGAAGATTCTCTTGTCTTTATGACTTTTGTGTTATGGATATAAAGTAGTGAAGAACTCTAGCTCTGAAGTTATAAAAGCTTGAGTTTAAATGGTCAATCATCATTTTGCATCATTGTGACCTTGGACTTAATTTCCCTAAACCTCAGTTTCCTGTTAAGTGGGTGCCATTCTACATGTATATCTACTTATTTGTCTAGACATAAGATCTATACATTATATATTCTTCCAAAACCATATAAATCAGACCTAACTCTGAATTTATTGTAATGATCAGAGAAGTTTAGTGACCTAAGACCTCATAACTAGTAAGTGGCAGGGCCTGGTTAAAGCTGATGGAGCTTCAATTTTGATCAGTTGCAAAAGTAAAATACTTCTTATTATACCCTGCAGGAATCAGCACCTGCCTTATAAGACCTGTGGGCTCCAAGAGAAACAAAGATTTAGGTATAATAAAAAACCAAGAGACAGTGAAAATATGTGGGAGCTCAAGGGAGAGTGTTAAATTGGGGCCTAATGATATTTGATTGACTTGAATAAAAATAGACTGAATTGTAATCATTTGAGATATTTTTAAGGAGAGAGTGGAGTTGTTATATCACTCATCCAAGTTCAAATACATATGTTCAATATTTTAAAAATCATCTAACATTTTATCTATTATAATATGAACCTTATTTACTAATTTCTTTATTTAGTGCCCACTCCAAAGACAAAAAGAAAATAGCAATTTGATCCCAGGTTAGAGAGACAGTGAATACAAACCTATAATGCACATTACAAGTTTTAGGGGTTATTTAGGGTAATTTTGGCACTATGCATTTTTCTTATGTAGTTTGTTTTAGAACATAATCCCTGTTAGAAGTGGTTTTATTGTGGAGTGCATGTAAACCATTTTCTATGGGTTGCATTAAATTTTGCATAATCTATTACTATTCATAGATTTGTGCCAACCCTTTTACAGTGTGCAAAACGTTTTTGACTAGGACTGAACTGGATGCATTTTATGGCAATATGTTTGTAGATCTGTTATGTTCTAGTTTGCTTTTATTTTTGTAGTTCGTACCTTAGTCATATGTTCATTTTCATATAGAAATATTATTTTAAATGATGTTTACCTTCCCAGGAAAGCCAGCTCCAACCCTAGAATCTGCATTGTACCTGAAATATGTGCACTGCATGTATAATGAAAACAACACCACAATACTAACTTGAAAGTGATCTGCCCTGAATGACTCATAAAGCTGAAAAACCTACCCATGGAAATGCTTTGAAAGCCTTGGAATAAATGTGCCATCAAAATGCAAATATGTTTTCATTTAAAAAGGGAAAAAAAGCTGCTGTGTGGAAACTGGTTTACATAGGATTTGGAGTTAACATTCCAGTTTTTCAACTGATTGAAACCATTGGCTATTTTATTTACCGATGTTCTTTGGACTTAATACCATCTGCTGCTCATTGTTGCAGCATGCAAAATTCCTGGGATTGTATATCCTTCAGCAGATTTCTTTGTTATGGTCCATATTTTTTTTGTAGCCTCTTGGTTCAACTTTTCTTGGTAGCTCCTGTATTCTTTTTGCTGAAATCTGTGTTTTGGTGTAGATCTTCATTGACCTGAACTACACATTCCTAATTTCCAAGAGAAATAACAAAGCACATGTAAATTTTTATAGCTGAAATTATTCTGACCCTATTACCAACACTAACTTTTTTCCTTTTGATAATGTGATTTGTTTTTTCTTCCTATCACTTTGATTTGTTCCTCTAACTAAAAGCATTTATCTTATGCTGTTATCAGGTATTAGGCAGTACTCCACTCCACTAGCCCATGAAATAAAGCTCTCATCTGTTGGTTACTGTAAGGGAAAGAATGTTGAAATCTTAACCCCTGTAACTTTGCATGTGACCTTATTTGGAGATAGGATCTCAGCAGAAGTAATCAAGTTAAAAGAAGGTCAGTAGAGTGGGCCCTAATCCAATATGAAGGGTGTCCTTATAAAAAGAGGAAATTGGTAAACAAAGACACATGCAGGGAAAACACCATTGGAGATTAGAGATAGGCTGCCACAAGCCAAGGAACTTCCAGAAGCTGGGAGAGAGATCTGGAACAGATTCCTCCTGGGTGCCTCTAAGGAAGCATGGCCCTGCTGATACCTTGACCTCAAACTTTAGCTTCTAGAACTGTGAGACCTGAATTTTTGTCTTTTAGGCAAGTTTCTGGTACTTTTGTTACTGCAACTCCAGCAAACTAATACACTTACCCATGTTTTTTATTGCTCATTCTCTCTCTTGATGTCTCCTTCTGTGTTCTAAAATCTTTCCAATTCTTTGCCCTTTTTTATTACTATTTCTTTAGCATGGACTGCCCTTCTTATTTTCATATATTCAAAATTTACCTTTGATATAACACCTATTACTTAAACATCAGGTTTTTAATGAAAATCTTATGAACAGTAAACTTCTCATAAAGAGAAGAAGTAGCTCCTTCCTGATGCCCTACTTTGAAATCCTCAGTTCAGTCCCAAAGGGCCAGCAAGGGTTTCTCTCCATTGTGAGTAGGCAGGAGGGCATGTATATTCTGGTAAGTTTGTTAAATGGGTTATTGGAAGAAGCCACAAGATAGTCACAGATATATTTAGTTATATTTTGTTATCTTTGGGTTTAATCTAAACTTTTATCCTATAAAAATACGTACCCTTACAGTATTTGACACTGTAATTATTCAGTAGAAAAATTTTGTGGTTTTGTTTACACTTAATATATTATTAAGATCATTTATGGTTATAATTTTTTTATTTTCTGTTTCCTAAATTAGCAGAATGATTATTCACTTAGGAATATTTTATTTTGATTTATATTACTTATATGAAGTAAGCTTCATCACCAGGTGGTTTTCATTTAAGCTTTTTTTTTTTTGTGGTACTGGGGATTGAATTTAGGGACATTCTACCTCTGGGCTACACCCCCAGCCCTATTTTTTATTCTTTATTTTGAAACCGGGTCTCACTAAGTTGCGGAGGGCCTCACTAAGTAGCGGAGGCTGGCCGCGAACCCAGATCCTCTGGTCTCCACCTCCCAAGTACTGGGATTACAAGCGTGCGTCACCACTCCCGGCTTCATTTAAGCTTTATAAGTAAAATTGTTGAAATTAGAAAATAATTTTTTTCTTCTGTTTTTCTCTTGTTACATCTATGTTTTCTTATTTCTTAATGTAATTTGCCAGTATTTCTAAGAAAAAATAAGCAATAGTGGTCACAGTGAACATCTTTTCTGATTCCCACTCGAATGGAGATTTCTCTTGACTGTTGAGTTTAGTAGGAAACTAGAATTAAGTGGGATCTGGATTTTTATCAATTGCCTTTATAGTATCTCATGAGATTATACATTTAAACCATTTTTTTAGATAGACTTAGTTACTTGTAAACTTTTATTTGTCCATGCAAATTTTAGAATATGTTTTGTTTTTTTCTTTAAAACTTTCAAGTGGAATTGTTATGGATTTAAATGAGTTTATAGATTTATTTGGGGAGAATTTACATCTTTATAATATTAAGTGGATTCACCCAAGAGCACAGAATCTATCTGCATTTATTCACATAATTCCCATTCACTTTACTAAGGTTTGACATTTTTATTTTATTTTATTTTATTTTATTTTTTTTTGGTACCGGGGATTGAACCCAGGGGCGTTCTACCTCTGCGCTACACCCCCCGGCCCTATTTTCTATACTTTATTTTGAAACTAGGTCTCACGAAGTTGCGGAGGGCCTCACTAAGTAGAGAGAGAGAGAGAGAGAGCTGAGGTTGGCCGTGAACCTGGATCCTCCGGTCTCCACCTCCCAAAGTACTGGGATTACAAGTGTGTGCCACCATGCCCGGCTTAGGTTTGACATTTTTAAAACTGGTGTTTTATGTGTTCTTCATAAAGATGATTTCCAAATATATTAAATCTGGATGTGATTGGAAAGATCTATCTTTAACTGTTTTTTCCAGTTGATTTTTTTTTTCTGGTATAGAGAATGCCTTTGATTTTTGTTCATTGGTTTGGTTTTTTTTTCCTCTGACAACTGTGCTAAATGCTCTCATTAATTCTCATTATTTTTAAAATTTAGATGGCTTTCCTAGGTGGATGATAGATAACATTATCTGCAACAACATTTTTATGTCTTCTCTTATAAGATTTATAACTCATATCATTATTATTATTCATAGTATGGGGCCAGGAGTTACATAATATAGTCCGTGTTTGGGTATTCTTATTTTTTAAATGGAACATATCTTAAGTTTTCCATTTTGTACGCTATTAACCAGAGTTTTTTGTTTTTGTTTTTGTTTTAAAATGTGTGTGAAGCTGAGCTCGGTGGTGTACACCTGTGATCCCAGTACTTGGGAGGCTGAGACAGGAGGATCTCAGATTCAAGGCCAGCCTCAGCAACTTACTGAGACCCTATTTCAAAATAAAAATAAATAGGACTGGGGGTGCAGCTCAGAGGTAGAATGCCCCTGGGTTCAATCCCCAGCACCACAAAGAATAAATAAAACAAAATAAAATGTGTGTGAATAGAAACTTTAACATGTTAAGGAACTTTCTAGTTTGCAATCAGTTTTTTGAAAAATGAAACTGGATGTTTTTCAATTATTTTTATTTTTTGTCTCTACTGAAGAGAGCATATTACTCCTCCCCCCCTCACTCTGTGGTGCTAGGGATTGAACCGAGACCCTCATACATGCTGTGCAAGCACTCAACCACTGAGCTACACCACCAGCCCATTTTGCCCACTTTAAATGGAAATTTACGCTGGGCGTGGTGGCGCACGCTTGTAATCCCAGTACTTTGGGAGGCGGAGACTGGAGGATCCGGGTTCGCAGCCAACCTCAGCTCTCTCTCTCTCTCTCTCTCTCTCTCTCTCTCTCCTTAGTGAGGCCCTCTGCAACTTCGTGAGACCCGGTTTCAAAATAAAGTATAAAAAATAGGGCCCAGGGCATAGTGCGGAGGTAGACCGCCCCTGCGTTCAATCCCCGGTACCGCAAAAAAAAAAAAAAAATGGAAATTTACATTGATCAGTTCTTTATGAGACATAATTCACATACCATAACATTTCCCACTCTTAAAGTATATGATTGAGTAGTTTTAGGATATTTACAAATCTATGACACCAATGCCTCTGTGTTGTTAAAAAGCACTTTTCCATCTATTTTACTTTATTTAAAAAAGTTAAATTTTTATTAATGCATTGTAGTTATACTTCATAGTGAGATTCAAAGTGATCCATTCATATATACACACAACATCTCTTGGTGTGTTTCCCTTTGAGCCCTGCCCCTCTTCCCTCCTCCTCCATGCCCATACATGCTAATGTGATTGGTAGTCATATAAAACATTCTAATTACCCAAAAGTAAACCTTGTACCCATTAAATATTAACTCTTCATTGTCCCCTTCCCAGCTCCTCCCAACCACCAACCATGTCTCTACTCCATTTCTATCTCTTTGGATTTGCCTATTTGGGACATTTTATATAATGGAATCAGACAATATGCACCCTTTTCATGTCTAGCTTCTTTCACGTAGTTAATATCTTCAGGTTCATCTATGATGTTATATGTTTCAGCACTTCATTCCTTTTTATAACTGAACAATGTTCTGTCGAATGATATACTACTTTTGTTTATTAATTTATCTGTTATAAGCATTTGGGTTGTTTCTCCTTCCTGACTTATGAATAATGTTATTATGAACATTTGGATACAAGTTTTTGTGCAGGCTTTTTTTTTCATTTTTCTTAAGTACGTACCTCAGAGTGCAATTGCAGAGTCATAAGATAGCTTTAGGTTGAACTTTTTGACCAACTAGCAAAATGTTTTCAAAAACAGTCACACCATTTTCATTTCCCCCAGGAAGGTTTTACATATATTTGCCAACACCTATCTGTTGTCTATTATAGACATCTTAGTAGGTGGAAAGTGATATTTTATTGTGGTTTTAATTTGTACTTTCCCCAAAACAAATGTTGTTGAGAATCTTCAGAGACATTTGCCTGTGTTTAGTTGAGTAGAGACTTTGTCTTTTAATTTTTAAAGTTTTTGTCAATTTGGGTGCCTTTCATATTTTCTTCTTGCCTAATTGCTCTGTATGCAGCCTCCAGTGTAATGTTAAATAGAAGTGGTAAAAACAAACATCCCTTTCTTGCTTAGGAGTCTTAGGAGACAAGTTTTCATTCATTCACCATTACCTTATGATGTTAGCTATGAGGTTTCCATAGATGTCTTTTATCTGGTGGAGAATGTCCCTGTGTATTCCTAATTTATTGAGTGTTTTCATAATAAAGAGTGCTGAATTTTGCCAAACTCCCTTTCTGCATCTATTGAGATGGCCTTTTTGTCCCTTATGAATATAGTATATTATATTGATAGATTTTCATATATTGAACCAAGCTTACATTCCCAATGTAGCTCATACTTGGTGATCGTGTATAACATATTTTATATGTTGCTGGATATGGTTTGCTGTTGAGGATTTTAATTTCTATATTCATAAAGACTATTGATCTGTAGTTTTCATGTGTTGTCTATCTGGTTTGGAAATCAGAATAATATTGGATTCAAAGAATGAATTTGGACGTGTTCCTTTTTCTTCTAGTTTTTGGGAGCATTTAAGAGGACTGGTGTTATATCTTTTGAAATAACTTGAATGTTTCTCTTGAGGATAGATCCAAAGTTTCTCTAACTGGAATCATTTGGCTTTGGCATCCTGTTTGTTTTCTGATTCCTCCCTACCCCACTTCTGTCTCTAGTGGTAAATCTCCCCTTCTTTCTACTAGTAGCTTTGCTATTCAAGCTCTCTACTGGTTTTTTAAAGCCTCTCACAAGTTCTCTAATGACAATGTAGGGAAATTAGAAATTAAAAAGAAAATGATACTAATTTTCTTTCTTTTTTATGGTACTGGGGAGTTCTATCTCTGAGCCACACACTCAGCCCTATTTTATTTTTTATTTTGAAACAGGGTGTCCCTGAGTTGCTGACTGTCTCACCAAATTGCTGAGACTGGTCTTGAACCTGCTATCCTCCTATCTTGGCCTCCAAAGTATTGTGATTATAGCCATACACCACCATGCCTGGCTTACATTTTTTTAAATGTCAATGAAAACTTGTGAAAAGGGTTATTCCATAGCTATAATAATTAAAACATTGTAATATTGAAACTGGATTAGACATATAGACAAATGGACTAGAACAGAGAGCCCAGAAACCCATCACACATATGGATAAGAAGATGGACTGTGACAGAAGTAACAATTCAAATCAATAAACAAAGAACAGGGAATTATGAATGGTCTTTGGACAGCTGAATATCCAAATGGATAAAACAATAAATTTTATTCCTGACTTATTCAATGGACAAAATTCAAATCCTGGTAGATAAAAGAACAAATTGTGAAAGGCAAAACTTCAGAATTTTAGAAGAATTGGTTAAATATATTTATGATCACAGGGTAGGAAATACCTTTGGTCATGACACTAAGAGCCCATTACATAAAGGAAGATATTGTTCAATAAATAAATAATTTATGTAAAACTTACCATCATCAAAATTAGAGGTAAAATAGTTAAAAAGTAGGCAAAGGATACATAGAGATAATTCTTGAGAGAATCCAAATGCCATATATATATATATATATATATATGTTATGACATATATATATATTATTATTAGTAAAAGAAAATAAAAATAAAAATTATCTCTATATATTTATACATTATAAATATAAATGTATAATTATATATATATATATGTATATATGTTCAGTATCACTAGTAAAAGGAAATAAAAATTAAAAATAAAATTCTGGTTTATATTCATCAGATCAGCAAACATTTAAGAAGTCAGGCAGTACTTGGTGTGTTGGTTTTCTAGGACGGCCATAATAAAGCAAATCAGGTGGTTTGAACAACAGAAATTTATTGTTTCACAGCTCTGGGGATAGAAATCTGAGACCCGGTGTCCACAGGGTTGTTCTTTCTGAGGGCTGTGAGGAAGAACCTATTATCTGCTACCATTAAAGTGATAGCACATTAACTATAATCCCAAAATTTCACTTCTAGGTGTGCACCCTAGGGCCACTATTACATATGGAAATAAAATGATGTGTGAGGATACTGTTATGTTTGATATAGAATGTCTCCTGAAGAGTTCATATATTAATGTTCAGAGTTGTAATTAAGTCATGATGGTTGTAATCTCATCAGTATATAAATCCATTATAATGGATTTAATAGGTGGTAACCCAGGCAGGTGGGGGTGTGGCTGGAGGAGATGGGTTTCTAGGGGTGTTGTTTTGGGGACTGTGCTTGTGTCCTTGAATCCTCTTGCTTGCTCTCTCTTGTGGCCTCTGTGATGTGAGAGCAGAGCCCTTTCTCTCCCTCTTGCCTCCATGCCCTGAGCTCTGCAGACCTGGTTTGCCATATCGTAAACTCTGGAATCTCCAAAAACTGTGAGCAAGTAAATCTTCCTTCCTCTAAGTTGCATGGTCAGTTATTTTGGTTTATAGCACTAAGAATGTTGACTGAAACATGCTTACTGTACTTCAAGTAAAGAAAATAGACAAGTAGCTGGGTGTAGTGGTGCATGCTGATAATATTAGTACTTGAGAGACTGAGACAGGAGGATCACAGGTTTGAGACCAGTGTGATAATTTAAGGACACCCCGATTCAAAATAAAAAATAAAATAATCTGAAAGCATAGGTCAGAGGTAGAGTGCCTTTGAGTCCAAAAAAAAAAAAAAAAGGAAAAGAAAATTGACAAGTGAAAATGAAACAATTATCATTTCATGTTCCAACAAAGATAAGTGTCAGAGACAAAAGCAATGTGAGTTTAAAAAACAAGTTACAGAATGATTCTTATACTACAAAACACACTTTTAAGTTTTTATACTACATATTATAGAGATATATGCAAATATAGGATTAGACATTTAAATCTGGGAGAAGAAATATACTTAGCACCTTTAAGATAACGGTTTTACTGGGAGAAAGGGAAGAGCATGGGATCTGAGTTGTCAATACAACTGCAACTACATTTAATGTTTGCTTTTCTTAAAAAATGAAAGAAATATGGTACAATATTAATATTTATTAAATCTGGCTTGGGCAAATGGATTTTCATTATATTAGTCTAATTTTCCATATGTTTGAAATATTTTTTAACAAAAATATTTTTAGAAATCTCAGCAGGGTAGAACAATGTGCTGACAATAAGATAAAATTTAAGGGGGAATTTTATAAACCCTAATCTTGAATCCAATGGAAATCCCACCGATTAGATGCATACACAGTAGGGGGCATGTGGGTTAAGACAAGAGTTTATTTAAATATCTAGATTTGATTTGACTACAATTTCATGTGTCAATATTATTAAGGACTGGCTCAAATCTAATTTGTCTTAAAGTTGAACATTATAAGTGAAAGGTCTAAAACAGAAAAATAATAGCACTATTCAATTCTTCAAGCAATCAGAAAGTTGTTTCCCAATTTTATAGACACTGGACACTGTTTAGAGGACAATAGCTAGAATGATGAGAGGAGGCCAGGCACAATAGCATATGTCTGTAATATTAGTTCTTGGGAGGCTGAGATAGGAGGATCAAAGATTAGAGGCCAGCTTCAGAATGGCGAGAGGAGCTCTGAGCTGTGCAGCACCAGGGAATGCTTGTCTTAGAGAAAACAGTATTCAGGAAGGGCTTGGTAACCATCATTGCTTATTGCTGCCTTGTATGTGTGAGATTTGGCTTGTTTAATATAGCCTGAAGAGTAGAACAAGTGCCAAGGGATCAAAATTGCAAGATGCTTGCAAACATTATATTTTACCTGAACATAAAAAAGACCATTCCAGTAGAATTGGCCAGATATGACATGGTCCCCCCTCAGAAAGTGACCACTGAAGTCACTTAAGGAAAAGCTCTATTTTGTTATAAGATGCTTATTGTTGCCTAGACTAGAGCAGTGATTCCATAATTTTGGATTTCATGAACCAGAAAATTTTTAAATGAATTATTAGGAAACCCACAGTTTCTAACTTATTACTCTGCTAAGTATGATTGTCACAATCAAACAGTCAAAAAACATAAACAAGCACTACCTATTTCCACTGTCATTTAGCAAAATAATTAACATTTAATACTAAAATAATAAAGTATGTCATCCCACAGTTTTGTATTTAGCTTTTCATTCTCAAGAAAGCTGGCCACTTTGCACTGGAATTTTTTTGATTACATACTTTTATTGGTACATTATAGTCTCACATCAAAATGTAGTTCATAGTGATAGTGACATACATGCACACAGCACTTGGTCATCTCCAACCCCCAACTCCCTACTCACTCCCTCCCCCTCTCATACATGATATTAAGGTTGGCATTGGTATTCTCACATATGTACATAACATCAATGAAACTGCTTCACTCATTAATTCACCCTCCCCTAGACCACCTCCCTGGCTCCACTGAGGTTTCTCCTCCATTATCTAAAGTCCCTCTTGAATCCAGATTACTCTCTATTTTCCGCATATGAAAGCAAACATATGACCCTTCACTTTCTGTGACTGGCTAAGCTCACTTAACATAATGTCCTCCAGGTCCATCCATTTTTCTGCAAATGACATAATTTTGTTCTTTATTGCTGAGTAGAATTCCATTGTACATATATCCCATAATTTTGTAATCCATTCATCCGTTGGTGGACACCTAGGTTGGTCCCATAATTTGGCTATTGTAAATTGTGCTGCTATAAACATGGACATGCATGTATTACTATGAAATTTTACAAATGTACATATTTAAATACTTTCAGAAAAAATGGGAAAAATTAGCATCTTTTTTGTTGTGTTATTGTATGTAATTGTTTTCTTGATGAAATGTATCACTTTGGAAATTCATGCATAGAATGGTATAATATGAAATGAAATGGAAGTGTCTAAGCTAGTCTTGAAATTTATTTTTATTTAGAGTTATTCTAACATACCGTTTGGCCTAGGGTTAGTGTCAAATTCTAAATGTTATTTCACTTAATTTGGAATATTCCAGGTGGGCTGAGAAAAGCCAAAGAACAGTTAACATAGCTCCAACTGCCCTTCTGTGTCTTGCTTTTGAGGTCACAGCAGGTCAGGATCTGAGAGCCACGTGTGCTAGAAGAAAGGAGCTAGGATAAGGACTCCAAATATTTACTTACAATAGGACCTCCCGGCTCAAAATTAGGAAGAGAAACTGCACCAGTTGAATGCTTACTTGGTGGGAAGAATGTGGCTCCAAAGACCTGCTTACAATGAAGGCATCAGAAGTCAGAAATTGACCAATCAGAAGCAACATCCTCTCTCACACATCAGACTGATCCAGGGGAATTGTTCTAGAATATTCCTTAGCCTTTACACTTGTCTTTTGGAGCAGAGTTCTTTCTTTTTGGTATTTTTCCTATGTCCTATAGAATGTTCTGCAGCATTCCTAGTATCTACTTATTAGATGCCCATAGCACCTCTGCCCACTTCAAAATGTCTCTGGACAGGCCAAGTATTTCCTTGGGTAAAATTGCTCCTGGTTAAGAACCACTTTGGGAAGATCTTTATTTCCACACTGGAGACATTGAGATCTGTCTGTTTCACTGAATTTTATAAAAGGGTTTTCACTCATTTGTCTTTACCACCTTGAAGCACAAATGAAGATCCGAAGGGGATGAGGGTGGGTAGTCTTACAGGCTCTCTCCTGTTAAGTCTGAAATCTTTCTTTTTTTGGAACATGGATGGAAACATCTGGGAACAAATTTCAGCTGCACATGAGTGTAGAGAAACTGGTGAACCTTTAAATACCATAGCTACCCTCCGCATTAATCAGTTTTGATGAATGCTGTGGTTCTTATCTTCCTGTTCTTTCTTTCTCAAAAATTACCTCAAGGTATTAGGAAAATATTTTTAATTTTTTGTAGTCTGACCATTAGGTTTTCATCATCCACTAAAAGCCATAAAAATGTTAACTTTATTATTTGGGGGAAAATCCTTACTTATGTAGACAACTTTCTCTCAAATACATACATATGACTTCTCTTATTTTAGGTTTGGCCTTCTGCCTGGATGAAAAAAGTAGGAACTGCTTTGTATTTTCCTTTGAGAAAAGGATTTGTGACCCTTTTTGTTTTCCAGTGCTGTTTTACAAATATCTGCAACCACACACTCCACAGATGTCAATGTTCTGTTTTGTTCATCCTAAGGGAAATTATGCTTTGTATGGAGGGACTAGAACCATCTGTAAGACACCATTAGGACCAGTGAAAAGAGCAAAATGAGCAAAGTACTAAACAATTAAGTAGATGCTTAAAAGGATTTGGTTAATCATGCAGAATATGACAAAGAGCAAGAACACAGAAATAGGAGCAAAGTATAATACTTATTACTTGGTGCTGGAATAAGTAGCTACTATGGTTGGGTGTGCCTCAAGGAATTCTTGTATTAGAAACTTAATCCTCAGAGTCATACACTAATGGCATTTGGAGATGGTTCCCTTGGCAGGTAATTAGGATTGGATGAGGTCATGAGGGTAGGGCACCCACAACTGCATTAGTGGCTAGGAAGGACACCTGAGGTAGCAAGCTTGCTCTGTCTTTCCATGTGATGCCTGGGGCTGCCTTAGGACTCTGGAAAGAGTCCCAACTAGCAAGGAGTCTCAACAGATGTGGCCTCTTGCCCTGACCTTCAAACCTCTGGAACCGTAAGAAAAAAATATCTTTTACATTATCTAAACTATAATATTCAGTTATAGGAACAGAAAAAAGGACTAAGATATTAGATAATATAAATTTCCTGTGGGCTAGAATCTACTTTTATGTCTTAAAGGAGCTTTTTATGGTGTCTGGATCTTAAGCTTTCCATAATGTTGACTCTTGCTTATGCTCAGAATCCCATTTATTAAATAGGTGTCATAAAAACCAGGCACCAGTTATGGTAACAGAATGTTCATTGGTCTGCCTGATGAACACTGGGAGATAACTCATTGAGAGTAGGGTTGGTGGCAGTAGGACCTCCTAATCCTATAGGCTTGAAATCATCTACTGCTTAGAAAATGGGCATAATGGGAAAGAGTGTGGGGCTTTTTTGTTTGTTTGCTTGCTTGCTTATGTGTTTGTTTTATTTGTGAATAGGACAAGAATTATTTTAGATACAAATATTGCCAGAGGCAAAACAAAAATAAAGTAACAAAAACAAATGATAAACCCAAATAAGCAAATAATTTAAAACAAATTTTAATATTTAAAGTTCCTTTTTGTCTGATTATCTGGTTTATTTATTTATTTATTTATTGGCTGTGCAGGGGATTGAACCCAGGGGCATTCTACCTCTGGGCTACACCCCCAGCCCTATTTTTTTATTCTTTATTTTGAAACAGGGTCTCACTAAGTTGCGGAGGGCCTCACTAAGTAGCTGAGGCTGGCTGCAAAGCCGGATCCTCTGGTCTCAGCCTCTCAAGTACTGGGATTACAAGCATGCGCCACCATGCCCGGCTTTATTATCTGGTTTATTTCAGCTGCTTGAGAATTAGGAATGCCATATATATACTTTTTGGGGCTCATTTTAGTCCCATATCACAATGTAGTTCAGAATGATAGTGACACACATGCAGACAGCACTTGGTAAGCTTCCCCCAGCTCCTTCACCACTTCCCCCTTCTCCATACATGATATTGAGATTGGCATTGGTATTCTCACATATGTAACATAATGTCAATGGAAGTGTTTCCTTTATTAATTCTCCCTCTACCACCCTTCCCTAGACCAGCCCCCTGGATCCACTGGAGTTTCTCCTCCATTATCTGAAGTCCCTCTGGTATACCAATTACTCCCTAGCTTCTGCATATGAGAGGAAACATATGACCCTTCACTTTCTGTGACTGGCTAATCGCACTTAACATAATGTTCTCCAGGTCCATCCATTTTTCTGCAAATGACATATTTTTGTTCTTTATTGCTGAGTAGAATTCCATTGTGTGTTTATCTCATAATTTTGTAATCCATTCATCTATTGATGGATACCTAGGTTGGTTCCATAATTTGTAAATTGTGCTGCTATAAACCTGGATATGCCTGTATTACTATAATATTCTGATTTCAGTCACTCTGGGAAAGATACCCAGTAGTGGTATAGCTGGATCAT
Source organism: Glis glis (assembly GCA_004027185.1). NCBI lineage: Eukaryota > Metazoa > Chordata > Mammalia > Rodentia > Gliridae > Glis > Glis glis. Next base: position 45,756 of record PVJS01006707.1, read on the forward strand.
ATGGTGGATCCATTCCCAGTTTTCTGAGGAATCTCCACACTGATTTCCACAGCGGCTGCACTAATTTGTAACCCCTCCAACGGTGTATAAGTGTTCCTTTCTCCCCACATCCTCACCAGCACTTTTTGTTGTTTGACTTCTTGATGATTTTGCCATTCTGATTGGGGTTAGATGGAATCCCAGTGTAGTTTTGTTTTGCATCTCCCTGATTGCTAATGATGTTGAACTTTTTTTTTTCATCTATGTATTGGCCATTTGTATTTCTTCTTTGGTGAAGTATCTATTTAGTTCAATTGCCCATTTCTTGATTGGGTTTTTTTTTTAGCTGTAAGTTTCTTGAGTTCTTTGTATATTCTAGGTATTAGCCCTCTATTGGAGGAGTAGCTGGCAAAGATATCCTCATATTCTGTCATCTCTCTCTTAAGGTTCTTGATGGTTTCCTTTGCTGCACAGAAGCTCCTTGGGTTGACAGAGTTCTACTCTATGTTCCTTTATCCCCTTTTCCTAGGAAATTAAATAATTTTGTATCTCACCTTTTGTTTTTCTGATTATTCTTTTCCATCAATAACTATCTAAATACATGTTCAAATCTCCTTTTGCTGCTTTATTCATGGATATATAAATTTGCCAAATATTATTTGTGTAAAATGTCTTTGCCTTATTTTTTAATTCTTCTCCCCTTTCCTAGTTCTTTTTAGAGGCTGAGAATTTAATGATCATTTTCTCTGCACTTCTTTTATATTTAAATTTATTTCAGTTGGATGCCCTTTCCCAGAAATTTACTATTGGTTTCAAGAAGGCAGTTTGTGTGACATACAGATATTTTGCTAAATACAATAGTTTTTAATTGCATTCCTATAAATATTATATAGCTAAATTTCAGTTTCATAGTAACCATACTATTATCAGATTATCATTGTATTTTTTTTCTTTAGGTTCTTTGTAGATGAGGATGAAAACCTTTCGTGCTCTCAAATTGACCAGGTGCCCCTTTGAAGTAGATGAGAATAGAAAGTTATTGGTAAACCCACACAGCATTAATGCCAGTAGCCCCAGAATTGGTTGAGCATTCAAGAACTCAGTGTGTGGGGCAATTAGAAAAAGAACGAGATTCATAGAGAAAATGAGGTAGGAAGAGGGAGAACTATGATCTTGATGCCACCAAAAGTAAGATGGGAGGAAATGAATTCTTTGCTTTCTGGTGACACTGGGGAAGGTTCAAGGGAGTGAGAGTATAAATGGGAAAATTACGCAGCTAAGCCTATCAAGGATTGTTAGTATCTAATGATGTGATAATGGACTTTTCTGCAGAGGCAAACCCTTGTACACTAATTGACTACCCTCATACTATAAGGAATTTGACAGACTGGCGAAAGAACAGATTGTCAATTACACAAGCTACTTAGTTGTATTTTACACTAACTTTAGTTTTTCATAAAAATTTTCTTGTCTGTGTCTCATATATTTCAAGATTACATATTCTGAATACATACTCACATCTCATTTTATTGCTTTGCTCACAGTTGTAGGAAATTTCCCATGTATTATTTGTGCAAAATGCTGCATGAGTTGGAAGAATATCATGTGGTATAAAAGAGGGCACTGACCCAGGTCTCACACCAAGTGCTGCTTCTCTTTCGTGGGTACCCCTTCCTGGCTGATGAATGCTCCATTCTACATCTACTTCTGCAGCCCTGGAGATGGTGCCTATTTTGTTCACTATTATATCTTTAGAGTTCTGACAAGTACTTAACACATAGTAAGCCTACAATAAATATTGTTGAAGGGAACTGACATTCAGAGATCTTAAGTATCTGGTTTAAGATTATGCAGACTGAAGTGGTAAACACCAAAACAAAAATTTCAATTCAGATCTACCTAGCTCCAAATTAATGCATTTATTTTTGTCCTTACTCATGCATAACATAATATAGTACATGTATGTATAATTTATTTAATGCACCTTTACCATTTTTAGCGAGGTAATTATTGTATACAGCAAACAATACAGAAAAGCTCTGATTAAAACAATGATGCTGGGTGTGGTGGCACATGCCTGTAATTGTGAGGCTGAGACAGAAGGATGACAGATTTGAGGCCAGCCTCAGCAACTTAGCAAGACCCTGTTTCAAACTAAAAAATAAAAAAGGGATGAGGGTGTGGCTTGGAGGTAGAATGCCCTTTCTTCAATCCCAAGTACCAAAAAACAAAACAAAACAAAACATAATTATGTAATACCCATCCAATATATTTAAGTAATTTGTGAGACTTTATAAAGCACAATAATACCAAACATTAGTATATCTACTGTTGAGATAAAAAACTAAAAAATTATCAACATTGAATTATGTGTATATTCCTCCAAAATTTCATTCCTCTATCTCATTTCCAGAAGTAAGTGATGATTTTTATTTCATTTCTTTCTAAAACAAACTTACCACATATGGAGTAATCCCTAAATAAGAACTATTTTAAAATCAATAACACGTAACTTAGGTCATTACATAATTATGTACATGTTACATATTATGTCATATCATAAAAATGTAATTTCTTCAACTTATGTATTCTTTCAACATTATGTTTCTATGATTCATCTAGTTTTTGATTGTTCACTTCATTTTCATGGCTATTCTATTATGTGGCTATGCTTTAATCAATTTATTCATTTTTTGTCAGTTACCTAATTTTCTATTCTATTATTTCCATTGTTACTATTAAAAATATTGTAAATTATGTAATTCTTGTACATATCATTTGGGACTCATATGTGAATTGTTTTAGGTTTTGCTTCTAAGAGTAAAAGTCCTGGGTTATATATAAGTTTGTGTCTAGACTTACAAGATGATTGTTTGCCAAATAAGTTGTTCCAAATTATTCTTTATACTATTTATATATAGCATATAATTGCATATATATAGCTTACCCACTTCTCTACCTACAATGGATATTATCAGAATATTAATATAGTAATAAAATTATATCTCAGCATGATCTTAATTTGTACTTTCTGATTATTAATGAGAATGTTTTCATATTTAAAATGATTGTCAGGTTACTTAGTCTTATTTGGGGGAGAGGGAAAGATATTTTTTGTTTTTTTCTTGTTATTGCATCAGAGTTAATTATCTTTAATGGATACTAACTCTTTGTTGATTCCAAATGTGTCAGATAGTTTGTGGTTTGCATTTCTTATTTCTTAGTGTCTTTTGATAAGCAGGTGTTCTTCCTTTTATTGTAGATAAATTCAGTTTTTTTCTTTTTATTTATAGTTAACATTTCTCTATTCTGATATCATAAAGATTACCTTCTATATTTTTATCTAAAAGCTTGAAAGGTTTCCCTTTTGCATTAAAAATTTTTATCTACCTAGAATTGATAAACTTTATAAACAAAAATAAATTTTATTTATTTTTCCATATAATCAGCTTAGTTTCTTTATAGTAATAACATTTTTGTCATATCAAGTTCTATAATACATAAGTCTGTTTCCGGGCTCTATTCTCTTGGGTATTCAATTCCAACAGCTAGTTGGTCTTTCCTTAACTTAATCTTGCACTGTTTTCACTGAAATAGCCTTATAATAAATCTTGGTATTTCACAGGACAATTTTGCCCATCTCTTCTTCTTCATTTATGCTTACCCTTTATTGGGACTTTGCTTGTACAAATAAAGTTTAGATTTAGCTCATCAAGTTTCTCAAAAACTCTGTTTGAATTTTTATTGGAAATATTGAATCTATATTCTAATTTAAGGAAAACAAATTTAAACTGACATTTTTATGATATTGAGTTTATGATATTGTGAGCAAACTAAATCTACAGTCTAATTTTTTTTTTTCGGTACTGGGGATTGAACGCAGGGGCGTTCTACCTCCACGCTACACCCCCGGCCCTATTTTTTATACTTTATTTTGAAACCGGGTCTCACGAAGTTGCAGAGGGCCTCACTAAGGAGAGAGAGAGAGAGAGAGAGAGAGAGGGAGAGAGAGAGCGAGAGAAGTGAGGCTGGCCGCGAACCCGGATCCTCTGGTCTCCGCCTCCCAAAGTACTGGGATTACAAGCATGCGCCACCACGCCCGGCTCTACAGTCTAATTTAATGAGACATTTTTATGATACTGAGTTATCCATAAGCATGATACATTTCTCTTTTTATATTTATGGTTTTTTTGTGGTACTGGGGATTGAACCCAGGGGCATTTTACCTCTGAGCTATACCCCCAGTCATTTTTTTATTCTTTATTTTGAAACAGGGTCTCACTAAGTTGCAGAGGGCCTCACTAAATAGCTGAGGCTGGCCGCGAACCCAGATCCTCCTGTCTCAGCCTCCCAAGTACTGGGATTACAAGCATGTGGCACCATGACCAGCTTATATTTATGTATTTTTTAAAAAGTTAGCTGCTGTGCGTGGTGGGGTATGCCTGTAATCCCAGTACTTGGGAGACTGTTATACAATCAAGGCCAGTCACAGCAACTTGGAGAAGCCCATAGAAAATTAGCAAGACTTTGTTTCAAAATAAAAAGGGCTGGGGATGTAGCTAAGAAGTAGAATGCCCCTGGGTTCAATCCTCAGTAACACACACACACACACACACACACACACACACACACACACACACATGAAATAGCTATCTAAAAATGTTTAAGCCTTTCTTCCTTAGTTTATATATCCTTTTTAAAAGTATATAACTCATTTTATTACTATATTTTTCTATTATTGATATGTTTTAAAATTATTTTCTAACTTTATAGCTATTTTTAACACATTTATTTTTAATATTATATTATGCTACCTTATTAAGCACTCATTAATTCTAAAATGTTGTTGGTAGATTGTGTTTCTACTTTTTTAATACTTTTATTGGTACATTGTAATGTCACGTCATTATGTAGTTAAAAGTGATAGGAACATACATGCACATAAGTACTTAGCTTTCCCTTGCCCCTCTCCCTACCCCCTCCCCTTCCCCATATATGATATTGAGATTGGCATTAGTAATTTCACAGATGTACCTAATATCAGTAGCAGTGTTTCCTTCATTGATTTGCCCCCCCCACCTGACAATGTGACCTTACCCTAGACCCCCTCCACCACTCAACTGCTCCTTAGCTTCCCACATAAGAGAGAAAACATATGACCCTTCACTTTTTGTGACTGATAATCTCACTTAACATAATGTTCTCTAGATCCATCCATTTTCCTGCAAATGACATAGTTTTGTTCTTTATTGCCGAGTGGAATTTCATTGTGTGTTTATCTCATAATTTTGTAATCCACTCATCTGTTGATGGACACCTAGGTTGGTTCCATAATTTGGCTATTGTGAATTATGCTGCTATAAACCTGGATATGCATGTATTACTATAATATTCTGATTTCAGTCCCTCTGGAAAGATAGCCAGGAGTGGTATAGCTGGATCATATGGTGCATCCATTCCCAGTTTTCTGAGGAATCTCCACACTGATCTCCATAGCAGCTGCACTAATTTGCACTCCCGCCAATGCCAACAGTGTATAAGAGTTCCTGTTTCCCCATATCCTCACCAGCATTGTTTTGTCTTGATGATTGTCATTCTAATTGGGATTAGATGGGATCTTAGTGCAGTTTTGATTTGCATCTCCCAGATTGCTAATGATGTTGAACATTTTTTCATATATTTATTGGCCATTTGCGTTTCTTCTTTTGTGAAGTATCTGTTTAGTTCAGTTGCCCATTTCTTGATTGGGTTAGTTGTTTTTTTAGTGTTAAGTTTTTTAAATTCTTTGTATATTCTAGATATTAGTCCTATATCAGAGGAATAGCTGGAAAAGATCTCCCATTCTGTAGGCTCTCTCTTTAGACTCTTGATGGCTTCCTTTAATAATAAAAACAACATGGTACTGGTAGAAAAACAGACACATAGACCAGTAGAACAGAAGATACAAAAACAAATCTATACATTTATAACCAATTGATTTTTGACAAAGGTGCCAAAAAATACACTGGAGAAAAGACAGCACTTTCAATAAATGGTGTTGGGAAAACTGGTTATCCATTTGTAGAAAAATGGAATTAAACTCCAACCTCTCTTCCTGCACAAAAATCAACTCAGAATGGACCAAAGACCTGGAACTTAGACCAGAGACATTGAAATTATTATAGGAGGGAATAGGACCAACTTGCCAACATATAGGCACCGGTAGAAACTTCCTCAATAAGACCCCAATGGCTCAGGAAATTAAAGCAAGAATTAATAAATGGGATGGCATTAAATTAAAAGTTTCAGCTCAGCAAAGATTGTGTGTTCTATATAGACAATCATAACTTTTAATAATGACAGCTAAATTTCTTTCCATATTCATATTATTTCTTTTCTTTCAAACCGGATAGTACCTCCAGAGCAATAAAAAATAAAAGTAGTGATTTGGGGTGGGACATCATTTTCGTGTTTATGATATTTAAATGAATACTTTGAATATTCTACCATAAATGCTTCTTAGGTTCTCCCCCTCCCCCTTTTAAGCACCCTTAAAGGAAACTTTTCCAGATAAAGGAAACTTTCCCATTCCTGAATTACTAAGGATTTTGTTTTATTGTAAAATGGTTTGGGATTATAACAAATGGGGTTTTTGGTGTGTGTGTGTGTTTCTGGGGATTGAACCCAGGGCATCTATGTCTGAACTACATGCCCAGTCCTATTTTTAGTTTTTTTTTTGGGGGGGTGCCCGTTCTACCTCCGTGCTACACCCCCGGCCCTATTTTTTATACTTTATTTTGAAACCGGGTCTCACAAAGTTGCAGAGGGCCTCACTAAGTAGAGAGAGAGAGAGAGAGAGAGAGCTGAGGCTGGCCGTGAACCCGGATCCTCCAGTCTCCGCCTCCCAAAGTACTGGGATTACAAGCGTGCGCCACCACGCCCGGCCTATTTTTAGTATTTATTTTTCATTTTGAAACAGGGTCTCACTAAGTTGCTGAGGGGCTCACCTCACTAAGTTGCTGAGGCTAGCCATGAACCTGTGATCCTCCTGTTTTAGCTTCCTAAGTACTGGGATTACATGTGTGCACCACCACGCCCAGCTTTTTTGCATTGTTTGAGATGATTATATAATTTTTCTGACTTAACCTGGAAATGTAGTGGTTTACGTTTATAAAATTTTAATGTCAAACTGCCTTTGGTTGATTATCAGGGTCAATGCAACATTTTTATAAATATTTTCTTTTTTAATACAGTACTACATTTTGGATTACTACTAATTTCTTTTTAAAATTAATTAAATTGACAAATACAAGTTATACCTATTTATCATGTACAACATGATATTCTGAAATAGGCATATATTGTGGAATGGCCAGATCAAGCAAACACATGCAGTGCCTCATGTACTTGTCTTGTGTGTGTGTGTGTGTGTGTGTGTGTGTGTGTGTGTGTTGAGGATATTTGAAATTCCTTTCAGCAGTTTTCAAGAATACAAGACTGTTACTATAATCATTATGTTGTACAACAGATCTCTTGGACTTTCTCTTATCTAATTCTCTATCCTGTGACCATCATTTTCTCAACCTCTCTCCCATCTCCAGCTTCTGGACACCATCATTTTATGCTGCTTTGAGTTCAGCTTTTGTAGATTACACCTAAAAGTGAGATCATATAGTATTTGTTTATCTGTGCTGGCTTGTTCTATTAACAACATCCCCCAGGTTCAGCTATGCTGTCAAAAGTGTCAGGATGCCGGGCGTGGTGGCGCACGCTTGTAATCCCAGTACTTTGGGAGGCGGAGACGGGAGGATCTGGGTTTGTGGCCAGCCTCAGCTCTCGCTCTCTCTCTCTCTCTCTCTACTTAGTGAGGCCCTCCGCAACTTCGTGAGACCTGGTTTCAAAATAAAGTATAAAAAATAGGGCCGGGGGTGTAGCGCGGAGGTAGAACGCCCCTGGGTTCAATCCCTGGTACCGCAAAAAAAAAAAGTGTCAGGGTTTCCATTTTTAAGGCTGAATGGTATTCTATTGTGTATAAAGTCTACATTTCCAGCTGGGCGTGGTGGTGCATACCTGTAATCCCAGTACTTGGGAGGCTGAAACAAGAGGATTGCAGTTTCGAGGATAGCCACAGCAACTATGCAAGACTCTCAGCAACCTAGTGAGACCACGTTTCAAAACAAAACACAAAAAGGGTATAGCTTGAAGGTAGAATGACCCCGAATTCAATCCCCAGTACCAAAAAAATAAATAAATAAAAAACCCCTACATTTCCTTTACCATTCATCTCTAGATGAATACTTAAGTTGACTCTGTAACTTGGCTCCTGTGCATAGTGTTGCAGTGAACACAGGGTGTAGATGTTTCTCCCACACACTGGTTCCATTTCATTTGGATACATCCGGAGTAGTGGGATTACAGTTGGATTACTAACACTTTCTTTAGAATTTTTAAATTACGATTATAAATGCAGTTGGCCTGTACTTTCATTAGATTTGTATGGTATGTGTGTGTGTGTGTGTGTGTGTGTGTGTGTGTGTGTGTGTAGGAAAAACTAGACTCAGTGAAAGAGTAAGAAAGTGTTTCCTCTTATTTTCTGGTTAATTTTGTAAATTTTTGGCAGATTTTAATTTCTAAAAATGTTCACTGCAATGTTTCAGTCCCCTAACTTTTTCCAGCATATTTTGTCCCTGTTTAAGAGGTGAACTATATTTCCCTTTTTCTTTTTCTTTTTTTTTCTCTCTCTTTTTTCTTTTTGTGTGTGTGATACTGGGGATTGAACCCAGAGACATTCTACCTCAGAGCTACACCCTCCAATCATTTTTATGTTTTGTTTTTGAAACGGGGTCTTGTTAGGTTGCTGAGAGTCTTGATATGTTACTGAGGCTGTCCTTGAAAGTGCAATCCCATCTCAGCCTCTCAAGTACTGAGATTACAGGCATGCGCCACCACGCCAGGTGTCCCTTTCTCTTAAAACTTGCATCAAGTAGCAGGAGACAGAAGTGACAGCCAGACTTTTAAGGACAAGTAATAAAATGCAAAGTGGCTTTTGTCTGAGTATGTCTTTTTGGATTCTCATCCTCAGAACGTAGCTACTATGCTGTGAAGCAGCCCAAGACACAGACGGAGGTCACGAGTAGATGTCCTAGCTGCCAGCCCCAGCCAAGGTGTCAGCATCAAGCAACTGGATGTGCGAGTGGGCTTTCAGAGGGCTCCAGCCTCCAGTGTTTGAGCTGCCCTGTTTGAGCAGAGCAGAGGGGAGCTATCCCCACCAGACCCTGCGCTAACCAATTGTGTGCAGCATACACGTTAGGTTAAGCCAGGAGTCGGGAGGTGGTTTGTTACTTAGCACTTGAAAACTCAGTTTGACAAACATTATCTCTGAATGTTTCTTCTCTGGTAAACTTTGGTTGTTTATATTTTTACAGAATAATTTCCATTTTGGTTAGGTTTTCAAATTTTTGCAACAAAATTGTTCATAGTACTATATACTTAAAATTGATTGATTAACCAAACCTTTTATTTTTAACCCCAAATTTTAACTTTAAACAGATAATTTATCTTTTATGCTTGCCCAGTAAGTCTACTTACATTTTATTGTGGTTACTGATATATTTGAAATTGTTTCCACTACCTACTGTGTGCTTTCTGTTAGTTCCACTTTAATTTGCTTCTTTTTTTCTTCTTTGCTTTTTTTTTTTTTGTGGTACTGGGGATTGAACCCAGGGGCATTCTACCTCCGAGCTACACCCCCAGCCCTATTTTTTATTCTTTATTTTTGAAACAAGGTCTTGCTAAGTTGCGGAGGCCTCACTAAATACCTGAGACTGACCATGAACCCGGATCCTCCTGTCTCAGCCTCCCAAGTACTGGGATTACAAGCATGTGCCACCACGCCCAGCTTTCTTCTTTGCATTTTAAAAAAATATTGATTTGGGGTTTATTTTTTCCTTATTTTATTTCTCCCTACTTTATCAACTCTACCCTTAGTGATTATCATTAAAATTTTACCAGGCATATTTAACAATTTAAAAGTGTAAAAATGGCTGGTTTCTTAACTAATCTTTTAAAGAATTCAGGGACCCTAGAACAGTTTGCCTCTAACCCTCTTCCAAACTACAAGTGGAAATTGTCTAGTAGAACATTGTCTAATATGACTTTCTGTGATAGGAATATTCTATTATCTGTTTTGTCCAAAATAGTAGTCTCTATCCCTATGTAGCTATTCATCACAATAGAATAGAAATGTTGTTGGTGTGACTGAGGTACAGAATTTTTAACAATTTTATTTAAATTTAAATAGCAACTTGTGTCTAGTAGCTACTGTATTGCATAGTATGAGTGTAGAAATATTGCTTTGTCTGTATGCAACCAGAATTTGGTCATTATTTTGCTAATTATTTTACATTATTTCTCTCCAGATGAGCCTACATGTTTAACAATTGCTTTGATCAACATTTCTTCTTGCATTCCAGAATTTTCTAGAGTCTCTTAGAATGTGCATCAGTAAAGATTTATTGGTGGTAAACTCAGGTTTTCATTTAGAAAATGTGTTATTTGATAATGTCCTTTAAAATGATTTTTATAACGATACAATTCTAGGCTAATTGTTACTTCATTCAATATCTTGAAGATATTATTCTAGAGACTTCTGGTTTTTACTGAAGCCATTGAGAAATCTGCTTTTAGACAAAATCATCTTCCTTTTAGGTGTTCTATTTTCTCCCTCTGGCTGTCTTTCAGCTAATTTGTCTTTGGTATTTTCAAGGTTGGCTATGTTTTATTTGTGGATTTATCTTTGCTTAATCTCCTTGCTATATGTTATTTACCCTCTGCCTGTGGATTTCTATTTTAAGTTCTAGGCAACCCTCAGTCTAATACTCCACCTTTCCAATATTACCTCTTTCTATTCTCTCTGCATTATTTTTAAGGATTACCACTATATGTAAATTTGATTTTTTTTGTAACAAAATTCTTCCTTTACTGAGTCCCTTCTTTTGCCAAAATGCCAAAATGGGGTGCCAAAATGATACAGGGCTCATCCTTTTATTGGGCTCTTGTCCAGTGGATTTCGATACATGAAGTCCAAGGACTAACAAAGGGTATAGTAGTAATGTGAAAGTTTATTTGTAAGTCAAAGAAAAATATAAAATAGAAAGACTAGCTCCTGCACAGGGGAGGGCTCCGAAAAGGTGTACTCATTGAAGTTCTCTGGAGGTGAACTTTTATACCTTCCTGTTGTTAGAAACAACTTTTTACGGCGTCTAAAGAAACAACATGTGTTCGAAAATTGCTTGGTAAGGCAATTTTACTTTTTTGCAAAAAAGGGTGCTCCCAGATACGTGAGAGAGCACCTTTCACAAAGAACCCAGTGGGTCTTATATCCCTAACGCAAGGCTCCTCCTGCGCTGAACTCCTATTGGTCGAAGTTCCAGCTTCACATTCTTCCTGGTCAGCTACAGGGGAAGATGGGGGAGGGTCGACACCTGTAATCTCTTAACAGATGTTAATTTGGGGAAGGAATGCAAGTCCCTACCAGGTTACAAAATGGCCACCTAAGTGAAACTACCTCCTTTGACAGAAAAGATACAATTATATTCTCACAATTCCCCCCTCTTTTATTATACATTATTACTCTTTTCTTTAAACTCTATTAGCATATGGAGACTTTTGCTCTCAAAGGTATTTAACAAGAGACTATTTTGGTAAGCCATAGAGGATTGTTCAGTTAGAACTGTCTGTCTGTTCTTGGACTAGGGCCTTAACACAGAGGATTATACCACATCCTATTAGGATAACTTTTCCAAATATTATGAGAGGTATTATGATCGGACTCATTATTTCTCCTTGCTTTCCCAACCATTGCTCTGTTAGGCTGGGGAAAGGATCACCAATCCTTGAACTTTCTGCTAGCTCAGCTGTTAACATTGATAAATGTTTAGCTATTTCCTGTATGACATTTAAGGTGTGGTTGACAATCCTCTGTTGATTGTAACATATATTGTTTACCCAATCTGCCCTTTTATTAATGGTGGACCACCAAAACAACATTGGTGTAAACCATATAGCTACCTGGTTTTTAGCCTCAAATTCATTGGGAACATCCCTTGAAGTTTTGATTGAATCTACATATATGTGAGGGTTTAATAACCCACTAGAGGGTACCTCGCTTTGGGTTTGAAATGCCAGGCCGAAAGGAGTTGCCAATTGTAGTAGAGTAGCAAATTCCACTCCAATTGGCAGGTAAACTCTCGAGTAGCGGTCCTCCACAGTACCACCAGACATTTGCTTGGGCTATCGCCAGTGCAGACTGATTATCCAGCTCCTCAAAGGACCAGCATTCACTGCAGCCTGTAACATTTCCCAAGAACACTGACTGTCCCTCCCACCTTGAGAGGCATGAGGTATGGTTAGTGTTTGGGACTGAAGGCTCAATAGTTTTAGGGGGCTGTTGCTTTGGACCCTGCACCACAGGGAGGGATAGAACAGGAGGGATAGAGTCTTACAAGACTTCTCGCCCCATGCTAGATTGTCCTGAAAGAGGGCTATCATACATCTCATGCCCATTGGGTCTGAGGTCCATCCAAGTGGAAATGGTACCACCTGAGTTTTTGACCTGCCTAGTTTGTTTGCCATACAAATGTAATGGTCACTGTTATTTAAGGTGCTGACAGAATTTTTAATCCATTTCGACCAGGCATTTGTTTTCCTATATCCTGCCTTTGAAAGGCACCCCGTTTTAGAAGGGACCCCTCGCTCTAGCCACGGGACCCGGCGCCGACCCAGGAACTCTCAGGACTCCATCTTGCTGCAATCGCACGAGGTTTATTGAACCAGTATACTGGGGCTGAGCTCGTATCTCACGCAGGAGAGGAGGTCGACCCTCAGCAAGGGGAGAGGAGGGTATTTAAAGATACAGCTGCAGAAGAAAAGGGGGGGGTAGGGCAAAGCGAGGTACGTGGAGGAATTTTTACAAGCTTATTTTTACCATTCTGTTAGACATCAGTAACCAATTCCTACAACAATTGTTGTTTATCGTGATCCTTTC